>JAHWXV010371089.1:0-11437 GCA_024586415.1 Phrixothrix hirtus | reverse complement strand
TAAAAAAAATACGTGTCTTTTATTTTTTGATGTTCTACAACATATCAAAAAATCAATGACATCGGTGAGTTCGGGTTGGGGCCCTTTCCTTGTTAGATTTACGACTATTACTCGGAAACATAGATCCGAAGATAGAAAATTTCATATGATGCCCATCTCATTGAAAAAAAAAGTGTTTTTATATTTTAAAGCAAAAGTTATAATTTGAATAAGTACTACTACTGATATCATAATATTTTATTCATATTTTATTTTTATGTCAACATTTACCTTTCAGGACATTAAAAAGATAAATTGGTAATTTTTCTATTATGCATTATGCATTTTATTTGGGGGTTCATGACCAAGTTTTTGGTATAAAAAGGGGTCCATGGGCACAGTAAGTTTGGGAACCACTGATTAAGATGATATTGAATTAGATTGTGAATAATTTAATGATTTTTTACAGTATGGTAATTTACTTACAATTTAGGTTATTTCTTTCGTTTTTATTTTCTCTTACTCGTATGTGAAATACAGTATAGGGAAAGTCATGTTTTCGGTCAAAATTTTCATTGTTCAGTTTTTAGCGTAAATATACGTTTTCAGGTCCTCTGAGTCCGAAAAACATATTTTTAGAAATTAGTCTGTGTGTGTCTGTGTACACTCACACGTATGTACGCATGTGGTCAACGTAGTTGGAAAACTAAACATCGTAGAAAAATGAAACTTCATATTTGAGTTTAATACCTTCCTGACACATCCTAGTGAGAACTTTGTTAAAACCGAATGACCGGAAGTGTCACTTTATACTTGCGATTTTTAGGTTTTTGCGATTTTCTCAAAAACGGCTCTAACGAAGTTTTTAAAACTCACTACGTTCCTCACACCTATAATGCTCTTATACCTGAACTAATCGTTTTCTCTGAGAAAATTTGTTGAAACGAATTATTAAGGAAAATCTCCGGAGTTAAGTAGTGTTTCGCGTGAGAAGTTAATTAGATGGGTGACCGTTATAAATATCGTTCCCAAATAAACGCAAATAATAATTTAATCATTTGGGGACACTATTACACGTAAGCGAAAGTCATGTATTGTCTCACACCAGATTTTTTAAATTACATGAATGCAAAATTTATACTAAAATAATAACTAAAGGTTTCTGCATCAAGTTAAACGTATTTCATAACTCAAAAATAACCTTCACGGTGATTACAGGTTTTAACCAAAAGTTAGGCTTGTAGACGACCACTGTGCTTTATGTTTTAGAAGCAGTATTTGGAATGACTAATTGTTTAATTTAATACCGTTTCCGATTTCCTGCTTTACACCAGTGCAGTGCACATCATCCGTTTTCCTCTTACAGTGAAAGTGCAATATTTTGCAGTTTTCCTAGTTTTCAGACTATTTTTTATAAATAGAAAGCAGCTAATACGCACTAAACCCATGCGGTGCATATAAATCGGAAATGTTATAAAATAAAAAAACAAAAAACGCTGTTTAATTTATTTCTGCTTTAGTTATTTTCAAAGCATAATTGAATAATTTAACAATTCCTTCAAACATTTTCATACATAACAAAATTGATTTATATTTCAGATTTAATTACGTACATAATCTTTTAAATAAATGTCCATTTATACAATTTTAAATATAAATGTAGAACCTGCAATTTAATAGATCAATTTAGTTCCAGTACTTTAATAATATGTAAAATATTCACACAGTGTATTTAATTTATCTATTTGTAAATTATGGCCGGTTTTCTGCATTTAATCAGAGTTTAGTAATACTTTTGAATTTTTCGGTTTACATAGTTAATAGTCCGCAACTTCAACCTCATTGTAGAATTGCATTTGTTACAATTCTGTATTTTCTATTTTATTCGGTTTTTCCGCTATTTATTTTCTTTGTCAATATCTTTATTAAGTTTTGTCAGGCATTCCTTATTAAATCAATTGATTAAATAGCATATATCCAGTTGCTTCTCCTGATTAATAAAAGAATGAGGTCAGTAACGAGTAACTACAATTCAAAATAAGTGAATTCTTATATCAATGGCCGTACTCTAGAATTATAATTACATAATCTAACTGAATTATTTATGTTAGGGAAAAATTATTTAAATCGCGAGCGAACTGGGCTCCCCACTACCTCTCGATTTCCGTATAGTGAAAATCTTGCCTCTATGAGCCAATATAATAACAATAGCAAATATTTTAATAATTCTACGTTATCAGTTACTAAAATTGTAAATAAAAAGATAAATCTGATTCCTCTCGAATTAATAATACAGTGCAAAAGTATTTCTTTTGAAATGTGTATAGAGTCCCAGATATTTGGTAGATACCTTAAGTATAAAATTATTTAATACTGTTAATGTAAAGCAATTTCAAATGCGATTTTTAATAATTGCCACTGAGGGAATCTTAGGTGGAATATTTAGAGAAACTTCAGGATCCGATTTTTAAACTAAATCCTCAAGAAAATGATGGTTAAAACATTTGTGATTTGAAAATCAAGCATTCTGTATACAATAACTGTATATACTGGAAAAAATTAATCTAACTATGCTAGTGGTAGTTCTTAACTGGCGGATATCTTCTAAACAGTAATGAAATCTACGAGTAAAAGATCACAAGACCTTGTATGAACTACGAATTTGCCAAAGATTATCCCAAGTGGGATAAATCAAGCTATCTAGCGTCAGAGTCTGCTCAATAAGAGACTATGTCTTTCAATAACCCATCTGGTAACAAATCGGAAAATAGTCAAAACTACTTCGCCACTGGTTTTATTTTGACAGCGGTGATGGTGTAAAATCAGAAACGTTCACCATGGCAAGATAGTTAAATATCAACTATTAGTAACATTTATGCTTTATAACCTTTTGTAATATATTTATGTTGTATCACTAATAAAATATTACTTAGTTTGAGCCGTTTATTATAATGCCAACATACGCACAACATTCGAATTCAACAACTTCTTGTCGTCTGTGCGTAGCATTGTTTGGAGGTTGCATTCGCCTTTCCGATATGCAACCACCAATACATATACTACCGTTACACCTTTTGCTTAAAATGCTTAAAATTGTTAATATGTAACATTAATTCATACGGGTTACATTAAATATCTTAAAATTAGTGCATATTTCAAACCATGATTTTCATAGTATTCTGCATTTTACGCAATATTTATTTTCAACCGGACAAAAAGTGAAGTAGAAATCGATAATTAATACAGGACTTATTAGCCTACTTTATGATGTTTTCAAACAGAATCAAGATCGTCCGCGCTACACCCAAGTCAGAGAAAGGCCTTAACAACCTATTTCTCGATAAGGGAGCAAGGGTTGACTAGGACGAATAATCATTACCTTGAAATGAGGTAACCACAAAATCTTCATTAATAAATCCTATAACCCACAAATAATTTTCTTGATTGCAGCTATATCAGTTTGCTGATTTTACTCTACACAACACGTACTTACGAACAACTCCCACCGTATACGTATCCTGTCAAGAGTAAACAATTCAAAATTCATTACCATGACTAAATTCAAAATAACTATATCGAATTGAACTTTCAAAGTTGACTTGAAATTAAAAATAGTATATTATTAAGATGTAGAGTGTTGTTGCTACCTTAAATTTAAGTCGACTTGACAACATTAATTTTTGATGTATTTATGTTGTTTTTAAATAAAAATAATAAAGGTCAATTTTATAAATTTATAATACTTGTACGTCTAATAGTTGTGATTTCAAATAAAAATAATTCAAGATTTGCAATAATTAGCATTCATTAAATTATCAGACCGAATTGCACTCGAGACTTTCTCTTTATTCTAGAATAATTTTATTACTTTCAATTCTAATTTCATTGTTAATTGATAACTGCACTCAACACGTCGCCTTTAATAAAACGTCGTTTTATCAAAGGCGATTTGTTTCACACAATTACCAAGCAATTAAATTTTCAATAAGAATTACAATTTTTTCCGGATAAAGAAAACACTAATGTTACATTTAATGAGTTTAAGTATGAAATCACAGAGTTGTTAAGGTAACTTGAAAATATTTAAGATACGGAATTAATTGTCACGAAAACTATGAAATTCCTGAATTTCGTGACAGGTTATCAACGGTAGCTTTGAAATTAACGTTGATCAAAATTGTAATGGGACGCGATAATATTATGTCGGTTACTTTGACTTTTTTTACAATAAATGTGATTTGGTATTTCAATTAAATATGACCTTTCAGACTAGGTTACATTTCTATAGATTAAGTGTTAATATTAAGTGGAAGATAAGAAAATATAAACCTTGTATAATTCATAGCCAGCGACTTGAATATTTTTCAACTTGGTAGAAGAAAAGCAATAAAAAAAGAGAGAAACTGGCAGAGTTAATGTTAACCAAAAGGTAAACCCCAATAACTAGTATCATTTTTATGCAGTTGGCATTAAAATAAACGAAGTATAGGGAATTCGAAAATTAATCCAAGCAGTAAGACATTCAAGAGATATTATTGTGTACAAGGATTTTTATGGCAACATTGGAAATAAATTTAGAGAAAACCTGAAGGATGATTGCGGTAAGCTTTTGATGATCTTTATAAGTTAAACAAACTGAACTGAACTCTTTAAACGCGAAAATATTCATATACAGGAACTTTAGATCCATTGCATCTTGCATCAAATGGAAAACCTGATTTACTGTCTCCTATAAACAAACCTGATTATAGGTAAATGAATATAAAAATTAGATATCGACGAAAGGTGAAATAAAAGAGCATATTGCTTATCCCTAACAAAATATGAATAGCACTTTACCAAAATGCATCAAAAGCTTGTCAGTTCTGAATAAATATTATTACCATAATTTTGACGGTTTATTTTTCGAGGAAATATACTAAAATTAATGTCAAACTAGATAACGTAAATAAAGCTATGAACAAACAATCTTTCTGGGTTTGGAATTTAATAAAGCACTTGTAGTTATTTAAAATAATATTTACGAAATAATCCTGGCTATTTGCTGTAATTTTAATAATATTTGGTTGCTTTAAATCCATTTTAAGTAAAAATCTTTGAGTTTAAACTATAAATCTTATTTACGATACGCCTATGGATCTGCTTCTTATATTGTAAATTATCCTATGTTTATTCATCTTTGAACAATTAAAGAATTCGATAAAATACACCTTTCTATATTTTAAATAATTAAATTAATTTTTAGTAAGATAGGTCATTCTAATTCCATACCAATCATAAAAATTGTCAGCCATTGATTGAGCCCCAGATAACACGTGTGCTTTGGCTTTGGAAGAGTGCACAGTAAAATTCTTCTAGAACATGTTCTGACGTCACCACTGGTTACTTCGGTATTCCGTTTCACAGATTCTAGCAGTAGAGTGTAAAACCTAGCGTGGCTCTTAACCACGTTATCTTTGGTGCTACATCTTGAGCAATTTATGTTTACTTAAAAGTTCAATTCAAATCCAAGATTATATAGCGTGTTGAAATGATTATAGTAATCATAAATTAATAAATAGCAAAATTGTGCTAGTATTGTGAGTACACAGAAGGTTTTAGTTCACGTTTTCTCAGATTCTCTGAGGATCCCGTTCTCACCGATTTACGATGGAACGGAGGAAATGGTTTCCATTGTAATAAACGTATCATTCTCCATTCACGCTTCTATTCGCAACGCAATTCCCTACATGTTAGGATGATCGCACTTGGCATGACTAATTATTCAAGGGAAGGTGAACTAAATTCTACACACTCTCAACGACAAGTTATGGCGTGTTTTTTCGAATTGCAAAGAACGTGTATAGGAATTTTTAGGTTACCGAGTATTCTTCAAATGTTATCTTACCAGCAATAAAATTTCATTAACGGTAAACTGACGTAACATTTATGTCAAATTAAATTGTAATTGATTTAACTTGCTGCTTAGCACTTTTCGAAATTACACTAACTATTCTCGCATAACACTGCACATTTAAAGTAATCCAATTTTTGTTTTGATAATTAAACTACAATGTGTTATTAATTTAACCCTACGTATAACTGATTACATGTGTACTTTACAACTGAAATACTTCCAATATTTTCTTTCATTAAATCTGTTTTATATATCGGGTGACTTTTTGAAGCCGTATTTTGTTTAAACTAAGAGATATCAAAAAATTTCCAAAACCGTTTCGGTAGTACGCAGGGGGAAACAAAGTGGCTCCACAAACATGGCGACGTCCCCATCCCCATCCTTCAGGCCCCCCCACTTTGAAATCTTAAGTGGCAACCCACCCCTTGCGACACATGATTGGAAAAAAGTTTTAAAAAATTCCTTTCATTGATATCATACAAAGGTAGATTTGGATAACACAGTAAAAATTTATCCAACAATAAACTGATCTGATAATGTACTCGTAATTTACGTGATAAAATGATCTAGTAAGTATATGACAAAAATTTCATTTGTTGTGTCAAGTTATTACTGTCTATAGTGTCAAGAAAATGTTTGAAATGTCTTGCTCATTAATAGTCATTAACTAAAAGAGATCTATACCGAATTTCTCATTTGCCAGACTGTAATTGAATTTTTAGTAGTTCTTATCAGGAAAGCTGCATTTTTGGAATTTAACATCATCAAAGTTTAGTATCTAAAAGCCTTTTGGCGTAACTGCACAACATCGCGAACATGTTAGTTGAAAGAGTGGAAATTATTTTCATTTAGGGTTCTGAAGATCGGTTTATGTTAAGAACAGCTGCTGCTTTTAATGTCAGGCAGCCAGACAAAAAGTACAGTCATACCTATGTCGCAAAATTAGTTAAGAAAATTGATTAAACGGGGTCAGTGATAAACCAGAAACGAATCGGGCGAAGAGTACTGGATGAAGTGGCCCAAATAGAAGTGCTAGGTTATTTTACTGCAACTCCAATGTCTTCAATTCCAAAAGCAGCGACTGCCACAAGACTTTCGCGAGAAACGGTACGACGAGTACTTGAGTTAAATAAATTTCACCCTTACAGAACGTCAACCTTGCAAGAACTAACGCAAAGGTGACCACGACCGAAGACTTCAATTTTATGAAGGGATGACGGAGAAAATTAACAATAATCCAGGGTTGTCGAAAAACATCAATTTTAGTGACGAATCTAGTTTTTTTTTTAAATGGTATAATGAATATTGGTTGGATTCATCGTTTTTGTGATGGACATACCGAACAACCCCAAAAAATTAACGTTTGGAGAGGTATTTTGTGAGACACAATCGTGGGTCTCGAAGAAAATCTACCTGAATATGCTACAGAATATTGTCGGACCTTTAATTACAGATGAACTAGAGACTCAACGCAATCTTGACGAAAACGTGAATTTTAATGAAAATTTAATTCATTTCCAGCAATACCTTATTATGCCGCTACTGTACGGCAATTTTTAAATGACGCATTTACGTGGCTACCACCATCTCCGGATCTTACACCCCTTGATCTTTTCGTTTGGAGTCATTTAAAGTCAGTGGTGTACTAAACATACCCTGTTTCAATAGAAGATCTTCGTGATCGGATAATCAGGGAATGCCGTTTAATTCCAAGGGAAGTGCTTGCAAATGTGAGGCGTGCATTTGAACAGCGTTTATTTTATTGTTTAGAACGAAATAGTAGACAGTTTGAACGCTTAATTTAATTTTGTACTACATAAGTGTAACGTAAATAAATTAATTACATTACTTAAAGCGTATTTTATTATTTGCTTACTAGAACTTTATATCATGTAAATTATGAGTACATTATCCGATCAGTTTATTGTTGAAAAACTTTTTACTGTGTTATCCCAATCTACCTTTGTATGATATCAATGAAAAGGATTTTTCAAGACCTTTCCAATCATGTGTCGCAAGGGGTAGGTTGCCACTTAACATGTCAAAGTGTGGGGTGGGGATGTCGCCATGTTTGTGGGGTTACTTTGATTCCCTCTGCATACTAGCGAAACGGTTTAGGCTATTTTTTGATATGTATTAGTTTAAACAAAATACCGCTCACTAAAACTTTTCAAAAAGTTACGCTGTATGTAACGCTTATTATTTACTAGTAAATTAAGTTGATTGTGATTTATTTTTAGCTTTATACGGGTAACAGTAGAAATTTAAAGTATGTTCAACACGATCTAAACATAGTCAAGTAGTAATTATTGAACACCAGCTCGTATGGCTGCAATTTTTTATTTGTTTTTCGTTAAGAAATTTTGTTTGCCTTACAGGATTACATATATACAGGGTGCCTCATCTTATAAGAATATTGGAATATCTTTCCCCATTATATTTACAACTGAACAGGTGGTGCCGCTCTAGTTTGACTAATCCCAAGTAAAGCATATACAGCTTGGCCCGAATATTCAATCATCAATGCCGTTGAACTTATCGCGATTTCACTGATTTAGTCCACTAATATGTGGAACCATTTGTACTGTGTCCCAACTATGTCTTAGCGCTATTTTGACACGTGACAAAGCATCAAATGATGCATGCATTAAAGAATACATGAAAGTTATGAAAAATAGCGCAATAAATAGAGGGAACAATCCTTCGTGCGAGTAAAAATACGAAGACATTTAGAGCTGTATTAGAAAAACAAGACGTATGGAGACATAATACTTCAAAGCTCTCAAAAATATAAACGCGAATGTTCTTGAATTGCTTATATATTGAAATAAGTAGATGAATTATTATGAAGAGCAGATTAAAGAAGTATCGCCAATATTTAATAGTGAAAAAGAAGGAATCAAGTCAAATGTTAGCATAATGGTTCGACCAAAATAAAGATTTTGTGGTAATCAATTTATAAGTATTCTTTCTTCTTTCCCGTAAAGATAAAGCATGTAAATGCTAGAAACCTACCAAACTTTGAAATATGGTAATATAATTACAAGCTACGCCTTTATTGCAAAATTTATGTTGAAGCTATATTCTGTTAAAAATTCCTTAAACGAAGTAGAACATAGTGAGAAATTACAGAAAGACCGTTAACTGCACCGAGCTTTTATGAAGATGAATCGACGAAAAAAGCTATTGCAAAATATATAAATATAGGAAAAGACTTCGGGCAGGGAGATGAGGAATATGGCATTCCAAGCAACTATATTGTCTAATAGGACCATTAACAAATCACAGAAAAATCATGGAGGTTAACAAACTTTAAGTGGTAAACATGAAGTATTCATAGCACAAAAGATTTTTCATTGTGAACAAGAGGGAAGGCGTCCTTTTCAAAATAATAACGCGAGGAGCACGGTGAAAAGTTTTTTAAATCGATATTGCCTTGTTATTAAATTTATTAAGTACAGCAGGTGAAGAGAAATACGGAAAAACCATGATACTGTCATAAATTGTTAATTTTGTTTGAGATCTCGTTTCACTATAATGCATTAGAGTGATATGAACTAAATTTTAATTTTTTTTCTTGAAAACGGCTAAACTTTACTGGTAAGTCATAACTAAAATTCCAATACATATGAAAATAAAAGAAAATAGTACTGAAAAAGAATTTTTTCTACACCATTGAATTATTTTTGGTTTCGTGATTATATGGAAATTAGGCAATAATAGTTTAACATATTTAAGTTTGGTCTTCCAATGCATTTTTAAGTTACTAACTAAATGTTTCATTTAAGGTGCCCCATTTTAAGTGTTGATGTATGCCTTGAGGGTATGTTTAAACCTATGCTTATTATAAACTTTCTTCTTATAAACAGAATCGCCCAGTGAATGTTGAGGCGCCTTCCAGAAATTCGAATAACTTTCAAGGTGGCAATAGGAATTTGGAATTTGATAGGGACTGTAAACGCTCAAGAACGTCTAAGAGCGCAATCTTCGAAGAAAAAGATACAACGTAGTCAAAACGATTAATATCAGGCAAATTGAGTGCAACGTGTTTGAACCGAATCCCACAAATTAAACTGTAAGATAAGGAAGGATAGATAGGGTCAATTTTCATAACATACGGTTCAAAGTGAAAGTGTTGGGGTTATGTAATTTCAAAAGCGCCGATCACGTCATGAGTCGTAAATTTGTTTTAATTGTGAGGGCGCCACTTCGTCAAAAACCTAGATTTGTTACTTATAACTCAGGGATGAAGACAAAATTTTGGAATCCTTTGAGGAAAACAATAGCTTACAGGGTTTTAAACCTTCATCAGCTATGTCACTGTATTGTAATAAATCGCTGCAGTGTCCAGCTGACAATTTACTCTAACCTGAGTTATTTATTCCTAAATAAAAACAACATAAGGGTAGTATATTTCAATTAAACAAATTGTAAAAATAATAAGCGGTGTAATGAATTAAAAGGGTGTACTCTAATAGTCAAGCATTACAAAAAACAAAGATATCTAGGTGGAAAAATAATCTAATAAGATCTAACCGGAGATCCTACGATTTATAAATAACTTCGGTTGACCTTATTAGACTAAAACCTCAATAAAATTAGTTAAATAACAATTTTATTTTCAATTTAATATTTAAATTTTTAGCAATTACCCCCACACTAGGTAATCCTAAGGGTGTATGGAAACACTTGTATAAGCATTGATTTTACAAACAATACAATGTTTATGAAATCAAGCGAACAGTTTTTGTTTTATTAAGTTAAAGTTAAAGTTTGTTTGGTTGACGATTTCTCAACCTTCAAAAAGTGGTGTTGATCTAGTGACGATATATAGGGAAGGGGCCTACTTGGCTGGGAACTTACAGTTATCTGGTTCCAACGGATGGATACATAATGTACACCGAAATTGAGTTAACGATAAAGCGGAAATTGTTCCTGAGTTATGTACAATAATTATGATTTTTTAGCACTATAAATCCCCAACCTGGGTACTTTGTCGATTCCCACAGCACTGCCTATACTATTAATGATTGAAGGGGGGCACATAGTATTGCACTTAACTATGAAGATTTTCTTCTCGTGGGATTAGAATCCAACCGTAATGATACATACGCCTTGCCTTGTCTAATGCTCAAGACTGACCGACTTATAACTTATTTTTATACGCGGGGTGGGGCACAATATACAAGGCTGAGCAAGTCTAGTATGATGTCTTTACATAGGGAGTTTATAATGATAGTGACACAGATGAATGCCCGTGAAGATTATATATTATAAAATCCTTCGCAACATACAGGGTGTTTTTGAATAATTTCCATTTTATAATTTGCTAAAATTTCGAGCACTCCTATAAAATTTAATAACAATACGAGTATTGGTAGATAATAAAAATAATATATGTATTCTTCAAGGATTATAAATAATTACTAACCGACATAGATGATACATCTTTAACCCAATGCTGTGCGTACGTATAAATCGCTCACTTATACCTAATTAAACTAAATTCTTCCAGAAGTATATATATATATATATATATATATATATATATATATATATATA
>JAHWXV010371013.1:0-10640 GCA_024586415.1 Phrixothrix hirtus | reverse complement strand
CACATATATATATATATATATATATATATATATATATATATATATACAGGGTGTCCGCGATATAAAAAGCATTATTTAACACACGTGTACCCAAGCTCTTTGTACACATAATTCTGTATGAATTTTTAATCTAACATAAAAAAAGTTTTCGTAAATTTTCGCGTAAAAATCAATCATGAATATATACCCGCAATATTGTTTACCATGAAATGTACTTAAAAACATAAATATGGTTGATTTTGTTGACAAAATATTATGTTGCCTTTACTATTAGAGTACTTTCTCGAGTGAAGGTTGCCAGCTGTTTTAATAAAAAGTAGTCGAACATATTTCTTTAAATTATCTAAGTTTGCTTGTAAGTGGCGAAACACTATTGCTTATTAATTATAATTATTTACGCATTAATAATTATAAATGTATTTGATAAATATCTGAAATTGATAAGTTTCATTTACATTAATTTGTATGAAGGTAGTTTTTACTGAATATAAATTACGCAAAATTTTAATGAAATTCATTTATCGTTAAGATTTTTAAGTATTTTCACAAAATTCCAATTTTGCACAAGACAAGCGAGTGCAAATATTAATAATTAAAAGTGAAAATTATTTATAAAAAAATGTGTTCATATTCAATAATACAATTGCATACATATTAAAAATGATATCTATTAAGTAAAAACCTCGTTTTTATTGAAATATTTTATAAACTTGCACAATTAACACACAACCAGAAATTTTAAGGAAGAAAATAAAACTTGATTTTAAGCATAACTAACGTATACATTTTCGAATATTTAAATAACATCTGAGGATATTCATTAATGAAATCGTATGCTATCTGTTCGGCTTCGGCACTGGTTAAAGATATATAGTTGACCAGCCATTTCTTGTTCAATACAGTAGACCAAGTTAAAAAACAGTGGCGGGGTGAAAACTTTAATTGCAAATATTTTGAAATCTAGACAATTTAGATACAGTTTATGGGCATTTTTTGTTGCGCATATTAATATGTCTGCTGTTAAAGTAATGTGTCTTATATCGCGGACATCCTGTATATACATATTTTTCTCTTACCTTGTGTTGCGTATAGAGAAACCAAATAAGGCTTCATATGGACTAGTAGAAACATTAGACAATCGTTTTTGGGATTTATCCAATTAAATCAAGCAACGTAATTCATGAGCTCGTTGGAAACTTAACGAACTTACCTCATATCTGCAAGTAAAAGTTAATGTTCAAGAAATGAATTGATATAAAAGACATCATTAACAGAGAACAACAATAGCGATGATTTAATGAAAGGTTAATTTGTGCATTAAAAATACAGAATTTGAAGGTAGGCTGTAAAAACAAATAATGTATAATACTTTGACGTTAAAAGTTAATCAATAGATATATTAAAATACAAAAATTATGGGAGATAATACAAGTGCAACAATTTAGATCAAAAGAATAACAACATTTTGATTTCAATCTGCGGTACTACATTAAATAATTCAATAAAAATTGAAGAGTTTTATTTATATAGGAAAGTTTTTGCGCAAACTCTTTTTGTAAGATAAATCTTAATTTATTAACTGCGCGAACAAAATTTCAAAATTGATGTTGCAGTCTCTTATATATGCATACAAATTTTTAAATTATAAACTTACAATTATTACAAAAAAATTTGAAGTGTTGCAGAAAGATAACTTAAATTCATGATTTATAACAAAACAATTGCAATCTACATCAAATTGTATGTACCTAACGGTCAACAAAATTAAATTTTGAAATAAATTATCATAAATATCGATTTATGGCGTTCAACAGATGTGGCGGACAAACAATTCCGTAAATGAAGTACTTTATTTAATCGAAAATTTGAAGAAAAATATGTTTTAGCTAAAAAGCAAATATTTAAATATTAATCAAGTAATTCCCATGTTACTATTGACTTTGTTTACGTAGCATTCTTAAACAATACTTCAATGCAGGAAAAGACAACCAATCCGAAAAATATCACGGTAATTCAAATCCCAAAACAATTACATACAGCTGAGAATTGGCTTTTTCTCTATCAAAATTGAATACTTCAGAGCAATGGAGTAGTAGAATCGATGCTCTTCCAATAAACCGGCATCCGTTTGTCAATATCCCTTATAGGAACTGCAGGGTTTTCAGGATCTTACATCGGTCGAAAATATTGTAAGCTAAATAGTAAAAACCAGTTCACACCACTAATAATTAGCAAGAATTTTTCTAACATTCTCAAACATAACCGCACTCAATCCAAATTTAGTAAGAAGGTCACTCAAGAAGTCGTATCGAATTTACATTCGGTCGTAAAAATTGGGAAGTTTATAAGCAAACGCTAAATCAAATCAAAATTTTTATCTAAAATTTAAATGCAGAGTTATAAATAACTACTATAATAAACAGTTAAAATGAATTGAAAAAATATATAAAGTGTAAATATTAAGAATGTTGAAAAAAATGAATATAAAATAATACAAAGGAAAAAAAAAGAATGGAAAAATCGTTACAAGCTTTTGCTTATATTTAATTAAGCTTTTGTTTTATCAAACGTTCAGTTTAAATTTTGCAACAGAGCAAATGTCTTCAAAGATTATTAATTTGAATATAATGAAAAATTAACACGGTACCACGCCTTTGAAATAATCTGTTCATCGAAATTTTTTGAAAATTAGATACAAGAGTGGTTCAACTAAAGACGAAAGTTTTGTTCTGTGGTGCCATGCAACTTTAAAACCAGTCGCTATTACGATATTTGACCAAAAAGTTTCAAGAGTTGTTACGGAATGAAAAATTATTAAGTTTCTCTATGACACAGTTTACCAATGTACCTGTCACAAACATTTAGAAAAAGTAGTTGGATTGCATTATTTCTGGCATCTTTTACGTATAATAACTATTAAATTGTCACACAAGTTAGGCATTAGCGTTTGGAATGTTGACAAAATATTAAAAATGACATTACAGTACAACAATGTAGGTGCAATATGAATTGGCCTTTGACTTACGCCGGTACTCAAACTTCTTCAAGATTATACCACACTCACCATAAAGGCATGACCTTTACTCTTCATTTACAACGTAGTTAGATCACTGAAGGAATTTTTATAATCCTCGCTGATTGGCTAAAAGAAAATAAAAAAGTTTGGATGTGTATTTTACCTTTAAATGGTTTTTATTTCTTTAAGCAACAGTACAATTAAGACCTTTGTGATAATGGTTGCAAACACTTTAAACGCATTACACGAATCTTGATACAACTCCTCCCATATATCGAACTTAATCACCTCCAAGCATCCGATTAAGACGAACCACTAGATGTTGAAGCCATGCTTCCCTATACCCAACATAAAATGAACATCCGATGCATTAGACGGTAAGAGATCGCCTTCTCCGAAGAGCTGCATGTGTTTCCGGAAACCTCGGGCGATAGCCTGCAATTTCGCTTTAGGCTCACCTGTACTTGCTCACACTGGAAGTTATGAGCTGCAGCGCGCTCCGACTCTTGCTAAAACAGTTGCAGTCCCCGACAACAGGGCCGGTACATGTCGGTCCGTTATATCCGGAGGTTACCGTCCTTGTATGCAAAGCTTCAAAGGCCCCTAGAAGCTGACTGAATAGAAGCCAAGCGACAGGCGAATGTGGCATCCAAATTTCTCATGGTATCATGCGCCCTCCGCATTAAGTTGTCGTTAATGTGTCACGTGTTCGATAAATTCTTAGAGAAATTACAAAAGTACAATCAATTAATGTTAATATTAATAGCTTTTACTTCATCTATCGTGAAAATTGCAATTTAAAGCTGAATAAAATTTAAAGACAATTATTAATTTTATTCTGAACAATTTATGTTTGATTTTATTAATTTTAAAGTAAAGTTCAAAATTAAAGACTTTAACATTATTGGAAACTGTATGTAGATGTCGACATTTATTTTACCCAAATTGTTAGTTGCATGTTTTAACTGAAATAGTTTTAAATCATTTTGTAGCCAGCTGAATGCCATTTAAATTATTTAAATAGCTTTATGGAATAAATTTGCGTGTACCGACAAGTGATAATATCTGCTGCTATGTCACTAAGGAGAATTAATATATAAGGATTCACAGCCAGAAGAGACACTCGCGCTGTGATCTTATTTTTTATAACTTTGTAAAAACCAGAGATCCCAATTAACCAAATTTGTATATAAACCTATACATAGTTTAATAAAAATATTTGAGTTAATAACTTGAGTCAATGCTATCTTCGTCTCTTGCATTCTGCAATTAAGGGATAAATCTAGCCGTATAGACTGATGGTTAGACCGAAGATAACCTACTACTTACATCCGGAAGTCCACACCTCCAGCTAACTTCGAAACAGGATGGCTCTTGCTCATGAATAACGAGGATACCAAATCAGTAACCAACGATTAATTAGTATTAAAAATGGTTTTCTTTTACTATACGATAGTTATATAAATATTTGTTAAAAATAATAAACGAATCCAAGTCATACAAGGAAACGGTAATTGTAATTGAATGCATAAACGTTTTTCAACTAATCCAACCCAAGACGGTAATTATTTGCACCAAATATACTCCGGTTAAAATTAATCGCGTTCACTAAAACTTGCAGTGTAAACATTCCGAACATTTGCAAAAGTTCCGTGGCAACCAATCTTAAAATTGACTGCTTCACGGCGATCCTTTCGTTTAAAATTGGAAGTCTAGGGGTGAAAAGCACCAAATTTAAACAATTATAATGCATTTTATCGTTTCTTGTCTAAATAGGTGTAAATTTGTGCATATGAATAATTAGAGACTAAAAAATTAGGATTTTTGGTTTACATTGTAAATAAACTTAATGGATGTAATAATTTTAATAGTAAATCAAATTTATTAAAATAAATCTTTATTAAATTAAAAACACAAACAAATAAACAATACAGGTCGACTTGATAGGAACCGGCTCTCGACTAGTTGCTAAATGTTAAATCGTGACCTACTTAAAGTAATAGGAACATCGTTATTCAAATAATTATTTAAAATTGTTTTTTATAATTTCAACAATTTAGGTACATGCAGCGTTATGCCGAATAAGTTGAAACAAATAGAAGTATGTTGACATATGCCAAGCTGTGTGAAATAAATTGTCCGAAACAGTGTGATTTTAAAAATACATTACGTGCGTTCGTGCCTGGGTGCGTGCCTGCGTGCGTGCGTGCGGGCGTGCGTGCGGGCGTGCGGGCGTGCGGGCGTGCGGGCGTGCGGGCGTGCGGGCGTGCGGGCGTGCGGGCGTGCGTGCGCGCGTGCGGGGTAGCGCGCGCGCGGTTTGCGTAGATAAACAAAATTTTATATTTAAGTTTGTATTTATCTTTGCACGCGACTGCAACAATTTCACTAGCACCTAATAACCGGAAGTGCTACTTTACTTTCGTCATTTTTTGGTTTTTCGAGATTTTCTCGAAATCGACTAACGATTTTTTTAAAATTTTATATTTAAGTTTTTTATCTTCTTCACGTGAGATTTCAAGGATTTTGTTAAAATTTAATGACTGAAAGTGCCACTTTACGCTTGTCATTTTTTGGTTTTCGAGGTTTTCTCGGTTGTAACGATTTTTTTAAATTCTATATTTATCTTCTGCTCATAAGACGTCAAGAATGTAGTTAAAATCTAGTGACCGGAAGCGCCATTTTATTCTTACGATTTTTAAGATTTTTCGCGATTTTTTCGAAAACAGCTAGAACATTTTTTTAAAAATGTGCTAAGGTTATTTTGTATTTAAACTTAGCAGTTTTTCTGAAAAAATACGCTGAAGCATGTTATCAGGGAAAAATTCCGAAGTTAAGCAGCATTTCGCCTGTCCAGTAACTTGGATGGATGTTCGTTACAATTATCGTTTTCAAAATAAACGTAAATAATAATTTAATTATTTGTGGACACTATTTGCATATCCATGTGCATCAGAGGAAGTCGTGTGTTGTCTCACGCCAGATTTTTCTTTTTCTAACAGCTAACAGAACTCCACGTATCTATAAAATTGTCATTCTGTTATTTCATTCTCGAATAGTATGACCTATTGTACAGGGATGAACTAATTCTGGATGCATGTTTTAATTTTAAGACAATTAACTTTAAATAAATGCTTGCAAACTTTATTATGTAAGAAGCAATTTCATTGTAACCACATGAAGAATATGGAGGGACTTTAAATTGAAAAAAATAAGTTGTCTAATATTATTTTGAAGAAAAAACCACGCTACTATGTATGAAAAAGGATTTTGTCTAAATTGTTAGCGCTGTTTGGCACTTATTGGCATAAATTCGACATTTAATTAGCCTCACGAAAGTAATCCAATGACGTTAAGTCACATAATACCGGCGGCCAGTTAACGTAATCATCACTCGAAATAACGAAGCCTTCGAATTAGTTTTGTAACAGATTTATTGTTTCAGTAGTATGGGACGTAGCAACGTCTTGTTGAAATCGTGCGTTTATGAGGTATATACCTTAAAATAGGGACTAAAAATACTCAATTATGTTATTTAACAATTACAAACAGTAACTTTCTCGGAATGAAGTGGACGTCCCTGAATCTCCATTGGCTTCTTTGTTGAAAATAATTTTTCTGCCAAGTCAAGGTCAGCTTTCAATTATTCTAGAGCCCATTCAGCAAATATACGACGCAATATGTATATGGTAGTTGGGTTTCAGTTCACGAGTTAAAACTTCAAGTCCAGATGTAAAATCAGTCATGTTGTGGCCCAATTCTTGACTTGGCGAGAAATTGATTGGGTGTAGTCCAACGAACGAGTGCGATGTTTTCATTTGAGCGTGCGATGCGTTGACGTACTGGGGTTGTTAGACTGACAACAGACCTGGTTGCCGCAAAGTTTATGTTTAACTGTGAAATTTTTCTCTTGGATGGATAAGTACGTGCACCGTAAATTTCACGGATTGCTTAACGAGCGGAGCACCCATTTTGGTAGTAAATTTTAACAATTCTGTTTTGCGTTGTGGACCGGTGTAACTATAGATGGCTATTTCTTAAGGCTAAAATATGGAAAGACCATCTATTAAAATATAAGAGAAGCTTATGCAGTCGTGATTAAACTTTGAATCCAACTTTATCTAAATTGTAATACCTTCAGCCATTAATCCATTCTATTGTTATAAACGGAATTGAAATTGCGTCTCCTATAATAAAGTTTGCAAGCGTTTGCCTAATATATTGAAATAAAGTTAATTTAAAATCAGAGCCAGTAGTTCTCTTTTAATGTGTTCGCTTCATAACCTTTCAATTTTAAAATAAAATAAGGATAATGATAATTTTGAAACCTTTTTTTATCTGTCCTGATGTTTTCTATAAAATTTATTGCTGGTTTTGTTGAACGGGGACATTCAAAATCGCCAGGTAACTATGAAATAAGATCTATTTTAATAGTTTTTCGGCCATCTTCAATTTTTTAGTTTTAAAAATAAGTAAATCTGTGGTTTAAGAAACGCTTTTTTGTTTACTTGATAATAAAAACAAAATAACTTATTCTATTTCAATTTTAGCATAAGTTAATGCATTGTAAAAAGGGTTCAGGTATATCACGCTCGCTAGATTGCACTAATTGCTGTTCCTCTTATCAGATGCCGGGTGTTCCATCTAAATTGAGAAATACCTGACCACAAACATATTTATGGCCGTTGAATGCAAATACTCTGCCAACAAATTAACTCGTAAAGCGCTAATCTAGTCTAGCGGGATCATTATTTCAAAGTAAACTTGATTTAAAGCTGTCAACGCACCCATATATTCATAATTTATAATTTTCATGTTTTTTAATTATTTCAATTAAATATACAAATAATATAAACAAATATAATAAAATACGGCCAGCAAGGACGCCTAAATGAGCTAATTACTGATTAACATTGGCCTTTATGTTGCTCAAATAAATAAAAAAAAGATAAATATATGCAATTTTAATAACAAATGACAAGGACAGAAAGTGTTTACAATAAATAACAATGCAATATTAAACCACATATATATCCGGTATAAAAAAGAAATCGCTCAATTGATTGAATTTGCGAATCTAAAAATGTAATTAAACGCACCAGTAAAGCGTCCTTCGTTGTGCTTAAAGATGCAGAAAAAATGTTAATAAAAGTACTAAAATATTTCCAGAGAATGATTTTAATAGCAGTACATGCAGTAAATTGATTTTATTGATTGAAAACAATATGTTTTCTCACAATAATTTTAATGTAAATACATTTTCTGGTGGCTACCGTTTTTATTTTGAAATCAACTCAATTAGTCATTTTTAAATGGAAAATCTAATGTGGGACAACACACAACTTCTCTTACGTATTATATATACGCAAATAATGTCCATAAATGATTAAAAGACTATTTATGTACATTTTGGGAACGGTAATTGCAACGGTAACCCATCCAAGTTACTGGACATGCAAAACGCTCCGTAGATTTTCCTGATTAATTAGTTTCAACAGATTTTTTCAGACAAATTGAAAAGTTCACGTAAAAGAGCATCAAAGACTTAAAAGCTGCAGTAAGTGTTAACAAAAATGTTACAACCCTTTTCGAGAAAATAACAGGAAAAGGTGGTACTTTAGGCTCTGGGAATTTAACCAAATTCTTGATTTTTGCATATAAATTTTTATTTAGCTGTGACTTCTAGTTTCATAGCTATTTTATTCAGAATTAACGGTAAAGGCACTTCCGCCTAGATTATATGAAAGGGCATTAAATAGCTAAGAAAGATAGTAAAGTTTAAAAAAATCGTTAGAATCGATTTCGAGAAAATTGCAAAAAACCAATAAATTACTAGTGTAAAGTGGCACTTCCGGTTATCCGAATTTAGTGAAATTGTTGCGATCGTGTTCTACGATGGCTATACACTCAAATATAAAATTTTGTTCATCTACGACGTTTTGTTTTCGAGATATCTTGTTTATACACACGCGCGCGCGCGCACGCACACGCAACGACCACACGTACGCGCCTGCGCACGTACATGCACGCGCATACACGCACACATACAGACCGATTTCTTAAAACTCTTAGGGGACCCGGAAACGTACATTTCCACTAAGAGTTAGAGAAAGTAAAAATGTCCTAACGGCATTGTATTATATATTGGAAAAACTAGCGAGACTTAAAATTTAGTATTCTCTAACATCCTGCAGATGTTATGAGCAATAGTTGTGAAGACATTTTTATATACATTAGATACCTGTTTATATCTGTCACAATTTCGGGGAGTGAATTTGAACGCTAGCAAAGCATTGCAACCTCCGAATTCTCATGCCATCTCAAATATTCTAATACTTTCAACTCAAACCTTTGATATATTTTTTGGACCTTTTCAATAGATCGATAAGGTTTCAAAAGTGTAATGCATATATCGTGTAGTTGTCGTACGGCGTAAAATGAAATTTTGAACAGTTGGTGAGTTTAATGACCTTAGTAAACCATTTAACAAAAACGTTTTTTGAGCAGTATTATGACTCTGAAATTTGGCTTTTATGAAAAACACGGCCAGGAGACTCGATATAAAGTTTTCTGTAATGCTCTTAGTTACGATAGATTACTTTTGACACAATCGACCCTTCATTTTCATACAATTTTCATATTCTCTTAGGGGTAACGTACCGTTTTATTTTTTATTAATTTAATTCAACGCTAAAAGATCAAGTTTAAATTTCTGTTGCATATTTTCATTTCCTTCTCTACCGAGACCTGACGGATTTACGTTTATTCAAGCTCGTCAGTTTTGCAGTTTGCTACCGGATGGTGCCACTATTAGTATGTATGTGCTGAAAAACTTTTTTGTTTTTGCGCTATCAATAGAATTTTTACAGAAAATTTACAGAAATTTTGTGCTTCCTAAATACTGTATCTATATTTTAGTGAGACTTCATGGGACTAAGTTCATTTCTGGTTTTCTTTCAAATTGTATGAATTAGGAAACGCGATAAACTGTTGTATCCTGTGCATATATTGCTACCGAGTAGAATTATAATCTAAAATTAATTCGGATAGGCGCTAACAGATTAGTTTATCAAATTTAGGAATTGTTAGGCAGTTTTAAATAATTTTTGCAAACCTATTTTAATCCAAATTAGCCGCATAAAGTATGTATTTATATTTTAAATAAAATAAAGTTACGTATTAAAATTAGAAAATATAACCTTATTGTGGTATGTATACTAGTTTACCGGCGTCTGTTCCACGAAATTACACATAAGAAGCTTATTGTATCGGTACATGGTTCAATTTATGTTCTTCTTCAACAACTGAAACAGAGAGAAATAAAATTGCATATCGTTATCATGAATTTAAATTTAATTTAACTGACAAGTTTCTATATACCGCGCCAGGAGGTAAGAGGTTGTAATGAAATGCGCTTTCTTAAGTAATCGAAGTCTAGCCTTTATGTAAAACTGTAGGCTGCGAAAGCGTCCCTTATTTTAGGAAAGTTACAAAAATGTGTGATTTATTTATACAGTTTTAAACATGCATATATATATATATATATACAGGGTGTAAAGTAAATAGCGTTCGTCCTTGTAACAGGTGGTAGCAAATCGAAAATAGAGCAGAAAATGTGGTATAACTT
>JAHWXV010371008.1:0-10855 GCA_024586415.1 Phrixothrix hirtus | reverse complement strand
AAATAAAATAACTATGAAACTAAATGTTCTAGCTGAATGAAAATTTATATTTGTGGCCGTAACTACATTGGTATGCCAAATGAAGAATTTGATTAAAATCCAATAACCGGAAGTTCCACTTTATTTCTGTCAATTTTAGATATTTTCCGAATTTTTGTTTTTCGCGATTTTCTTGAAATTGACTCTAACGATTGTTTTAAAACTTAGTAAATTTCTTGGATACTTCATTCCGTTTTACATGAATCGAGCTGTATCTCTAATAAATTTTTGAAAGTCGAGTAACCGGAAGTACTTGGTGTATTAATTGCGAACAACATATCTCAAAAACTAAATACGATATGTGAATGAAATTGCATATTTAAGTTTTCTATCTTCTGCGCATGAGACGTCAAGAATTTAGGTAAAATCGAATGACCAGAAGTGCCACTTTGTTCTTGATTTTTAAGTTTTTTTGGGATTTTCTCAAAAACAGCTATAACTTTTATCTTTAAATGTATTATGGTTATTATGTATTCAATGCCCTTTACGTAAACTTAACAGTTTTTCTGAAAAAATGCGTTGAAGCAATTTATTAGAGAAAATTTCCGGTGTTAAGCAGCCTTCCGCCTGTCTAGTAGCTGACCGTTACAATTATTGTTTCCAAAATAAACTTAGGCAATAATCTAATGATTTGTAGACACTATTGGTATATGTGGCATATGTGCGCACGAGAAACTCGTGTGTTGTTTCACACCAGATTTTTAAATTTAAATTTATTTCTTATTTATGCGTTATGCTATCATAAAGCCAATGTTTTCCTATTTCGTATTCAATTATTTGCTGTGGTTTAGGGCGAGTAGCAATCTTTAGAAAGTGGATAACAGAAGGTTTCTCTTATTTCCAAGTGGTCGCTTCCTGTAATCCTTTCTGGATTATTTTACTAGATATATATTGTTGAGTACATTTGATCTATCCTAAGTTAGCTGGATGGGTGACCTACATTCTTTATAGGGTGTAATTTGCCATCTTATCTGACCAAATAAACAATATCGTCGTCATCTCGGGTTTTATCGACTGAAGCCACTTATTCTTCAATTATTAATTAACTGCAGCACCGATGTTCTTCGAAATATGACCACTCGTGGAGGAAGGAAGCCCTTAGTTAATTAATTGCTGCATTGTACATGATAATTCTAAATTTAGGGCGCATTTTCTGTTAAAATTTGATTTTACGTTTTGTTAAATTTTGAGGTTATTTTGGCTTCTAATTTCACAAATTTTAATCTATATATTAGTTAACCAGTTATTCAAGATTAATGTCACGTATTTAAATTTATAGCATATGCTTATTGCATTGGTTATAAGAAAGTTAATATTGTGATTACATTTTCTGGGCTGTTCTCTTGTGTAAACCCGTTATTGCCTTATTTATAAACACATTTGATATATTCCAACGCTTCATTTAGACCATACTAGTTTCAGCAATCGATTGCTTATGATCATAAATAATCCTAAGAAACACTTCAATTTTATTTGTTGATTTGTTTAAATATTGATTATTGCTAAACTTTGCTACTACCATTCATTGTCGTTAACTATATCTTTATAGGCGACTAACTTATTTCATTGCAAAGGTTTGCATTGAAGTAACTTAATTACCGACTACAATTTTGTGGTGGTGTTTTTGCAGATTAAAGATTATTTTGGTACATTGCGGTGCGTTATTGTTTTAAATATATTAATTATTGTTTATGAATTTGTTTTACTTATTGACTTTGCAACTTTACCTGATCTGGAATAGCCAGTACCAATATATTAACATGTGCGAAACACCTGATTGCTGTTGCTTGTTATTCGAACCAGGCATGACCTGAAATTCTCCTTCCTATACAAATAAGTAATATTTTATTTAAATATAGTTCATATCATCTCTTAACTTCCGTACGTTACAGTTGGTTTAAAATAGTGTAAGAATATTTAGTTTCAGCCGAGAAACCTGATATGTATTACATAATTTAACATATACCGGACCTAGAAGGAATCTCTTAGAGACAACGTTTGTTATAGATATTTTGATCACCATCTTTGAAAATAGCCGCCGAAAATCAGAATTTTCGTAATATTCTAAAGACGGTGAAAAATATCGAAACTACTTTAATTACAAAGGTGGAAATTATTACAAATGTTAGATATATTTATTAGAAACGAGTGTTATTTTCTTAAATTTGAATGGATTTGTTTCTACGGTACTTCAACTATCTACGTTTTCTGGACGGGACTGATTTTCTATAAGGATTTTGCAATAATGTTCATAGCAGCAACCGAGTCGTCATTCTTAACAAACGTAAGTCGACCACATCCTTTACGAGGTGACTCTGTTGAACATTCCAATAAAACACGGCGACTCTATGGGAGTGAACCCAGATCAAATATCCGCAATCCCAAGGTGTAAGATACCGTGCGCATGATGAATAAGTATGCGCTATTTAGCCGCTAACAGTAAACCTGGGGGTAGGATAACAATATCGTATTCCCTGCGTTAAAGGGAAAACCTTTTGTGTATATCGAAACTTAAAACTTCAGTACCCCAGGAGGGTAGGGCCATAGGTTCGGAATCCCTCCCTAATTTGTTGGGCTGTACCTTGAATTCGGGGTAGAGGGATGGTTACGACCGCGATGCGTGAGCCGCTCGTGGCGAACGCTGGTAAAATAGGCGACTCATCACATAAAGGCACCTCTAATTTAATAATGAACAGAGAGACGGGGGGTATGCCCCGGTTCCTTGTTTTAAAAAGAATAGACGAGTTGAGCTTCGATAAGGTCTGCCCATTTGTAATTCAAGACGCATTATATGGCCTGTATGGACAATTAAAGATGACAAGCAAAATTGAAAATGAGTTACTAATTGAAAATTCCTCTAATGTTCAAAGCAGAAAGGTGAATGAAACTACGCAATTTATCGGCTTTTTTGTAGTACAAGCCCACAAAACTATTGATGGTGTCATTTTCTGCCCGGACTTGCTAAATTCTGCTATCAATGAAATTTGCGAAGAATTAAGCAGTCAAGGTGTAATAGAAGTTCGTCGATTAAAAACTAAAAAGTGCCGTAAACTACAGGACACACCAAATTATGTATTAATTTTCAATACCACAGTACTACTGAAAACAATAAAAGTTGCGTATTATTCTATAAACGTTCGCCTGTATGTCACACCACCATTGAAGGCATTATATGCCATATATTTGGCTCCTCATATGAACAGCCTGTCATATGTATTAATTGTGGCGGTAAAAATTCCGCTAGAGCCACTAGTTGCCTAGTCTTTAAGCAAGAAAATTAGGGTACCGAAAAGCATTACACATGCAGAAGCTAAAAATAAAATCGCAATCTCCACTCCAATTGTGGGAGTTAGTTAAGCTAGGACTGTAATCACAACTACAGTTCCGTCAATCTCTTTCCAAAGAGCTTTCACCGCTGTTAGTCGCAGCAATTGAACCGCTACTCAAAACAGCTGCAGAGGTAACACAAGATTACGTTTTCTTAGTTCCTCCTTCCCCTTATCTCTCGATCTACCTCTCCCAATGTGGAGAAAAGGAAACGAATTACTAGAGAGGAAAAGTCCATGTCTGAAGATGATTCCCTTTCTACAGGATCGGATCAGACTAAGAAATCGCCGAAAAAAGATAGGGAAAACTCATAAAACTTGCCACTCAAGTGGCTAATGACGATAGGTTTTACTAACATTGTAATAGATTGCGACATTTATCCAGTGCCACCAAGCTTAGAAAAGTCCCGGAAAATATGCGAACTAGCAAAAATAACAAACGGCAGGAAACCAATCATATCGCTGTATTTAAAAATGTACATTCTGCGTCAAATTTCATTTTAATGTCGTTTGCCATTTTGTGCTTGCATTAAAGCTGTCTTATTTTATATGTTTTCTTGCTTTTTACGATCTATTTAAACCAAATCTTTTGTTTTAAGACGCCAGTTTAACGTCGATAAATCGATTTTGGTAAGTATATTAATATATACATACGTCATATTACAATGATGTATTAGGGTTGTGTTAAACACTAATATAGCCGTAAATTATATTATATTTGTTAAGGATAATTAAGCAAACTTGGTATACCGCAAACTTTATCTTGTTTTAGCTATGCTGCATCATGAGTTCAAGTGGAAGACTCGTTCAGTCAGAAGCTCGTAACATTATTCGAAGTGTTGTGGAATTCTTCGATCAACAGAAAGCAGATGGTTGTTGGAGATTTCCTCTAGAATAATCTACTGAACTAGGAGCTACTACTACAGGCATGTTTACTACATTTATCAAATCTATTCGGAAAGAATCAAAAGTAACAGGAACGTCAGCATGAAAATATCCGAAGAGAAAACGATGCAATGTACTTCCAAACAAAATCGAGTTAGACGAGGCTGACCAGTGGATTTTACGACGAACTGTGCATGAAGTCTGTACCGCCGACAACACTGTACCAACTGTGAATTTGTTAGTAAAGAAAATGCATTAGAAAATCAGCTATGCAGGTGGACGTGAAACGTTACGAGAGTATTAATTAAAGGTAGGTTTGAAATTCACGAAATGTCAAGACAAACGTATGCTATTAATGGAAATAAATGATATTGTGGGCTGGCATTCTCGATACTTATGAAAGTTAAGGGAAAATGATAAATGAGGCGATAATAAAAGGCCTGTTGTATATTTGGACGAAACGTACATTCATACCTAGTGCGGTTTTAGCAAATGCTGGGAGTCTCCTGAAGAACCGGGTGTTTATAAATCAAACAGAGCTAGTCAGAGGCACGCTATAGTTCATGTTGGCAGTTGTTCTGGATGCCCTATTAATCTTTAAGTCACATGGTAAATCGGGAGATTACCATGTGGACATGAATCACATAAATTTTATACAATGGCTAGAAGAGCAGTCAATACCAAATTTACCAAAAAACTCCATTGTAGTAATGGATAACGCACCGATTACAGCGTACAAATAAATAAGCCGCCAACGGCAAGTCATAGTAAAAAAGTAATTAGAACGTGGCTAAAAGCAAATAACATTTCTACAACCGAAGATAGGCGAAATGCTAAGTTACTACTGTTAGTTAAACAAATTGCTTGTAATAAACGTTATTATGTTGATGAATTCTTAAAACGACATGGATGTACAGCTGTACGATTACCTCCATATAATTGCGATCTAAATCCTATAGAATTGATTTGGAGTACAATGAAAGGGAAAGTAGCGGCAAACTAGTGATATTTGTGATTTAGTAAAAAGTGTATGTGCAGAAATTACAAAAGAAGAATGGGTGAAACATTGTATGCATGTATTGAAAAAGGTATGTGAAAAACAGGATGTTTAACAGATGATGTTATCGACAATTTCTCATATATGGTGAACACCGGGAGCTCTAACGTTGAGGATATGTTGATATCGGAAGCTAGTGATGGTGATAGTTCCTAATAATTTGCTATTATAGCCAAATAAGGATTTCAAGTGGATCTTTCATTTCATACAAAATTGTCATTTTATTTAATAGACCAAATTTGTAATTAGTTGGGATAATTATTTAAAATTAAAATTTTTTTTTAGACTAACTTGTAATTTACTCATTTAAAACACATAATAGTAATATTCTCCTAAATTTTGATATTAGTGATTTCTTGTTGTTTCATTAAGTAAATATTGGTTTTATAATAAAAGGCAAATTGTTTGTTTTTATCCTTTATGGCTGGTTATGCAACCAATAATATGTAGATCTGTTTTCTATTCTCTGCATAAGTTACACCAAGTTTGTATTTTTCACTATGAATGTACATGATGAACTATTAGCTCCCTCAGGCGCGCCAACTCGAGGATGCTTTAAGCTTGGTGGCACTGTCTATTTATTTATTATATATTTTATGTTTACATGTTTGTTATTTACATTAATTTATATTATACCTGCGATACTATTGTGTTTACTTTTATTTTAATTACTCAAACGCGCTCGTTTCTTTTTAAATGGTCTTAGCATAAGTTTATTTATATATCAAAATTGAACACTAATGTACAATGGAATTGTAATGAACGTATCCATCATTACTGTAAATTGAAAACTATCATTGCTGAATTAAATCCAGCATGCATGTGTTTACAACAAACACATCTCAAGCCTGGTCAGGCCTACTACATACGAAATCACAAAATAGTTAGAAAAGATGTTTCTTCAAACATAAGAGCTAGAGGTGGTTTCGCAATCATTCTCAGAAGTGACGTACAACTTATCACATATATAGGCTGTTGCGGTATAGATAATTATCTCCATTTAGTTGACGATCTGCAACATATACTTACCTGACAGTTATTGGCGGTAAATAGACCTCGAAAACATTACAGCACAGCTACCTGCTCCATATATGCTAATGGGCGATCTTAACGTGCATAATCCCCTGTGAGGTTAATCTCAGACTGCCAAAGTTTTTTTATTTATTTTTGGAAAATGCAAAATTCCGAGTTGGAGTAGGCAATTCAACATCCTCGCTAAGAACTCTGGAGAATGGCAACCCTCAGGGCTCAACCCTAAATGCAACATTTCTTACGATTTCCATTAATTCCTTAACCCCATTCGTCTCCCCTGACGTCAATACATATCTTTATGTCGATGATTTCGCCATTCTATACCGTCCATCTAGCACTGGAGAAATAAGCAGACATATGCTGCAAGCGATGAATCAGGTAGCCGCTAACTCAGAAGCGATGGATTTCACACTAGCATCCAGGAAAACCTACTACATTCACTTCTGTAAATTAAGAAGGCCGTATTGTGGGCCCCTACTGCTATTGAAAACCAACTACATTGAATGCCAGTCCTATAGCGCCTTTCTAGGATTAACACGAGACTTCAGCCTCAGCTGGAGAAGGCACACCCTAACTTAACACTGCACTGTAGAACAGCTCTTAATATCATAAGAGCAATAGCAGGCAAACGACGGGGAGCAGATTCTGCAGTTTTATTACAGATTTGCA
The DNA here is from genome assembly GCA_024586415.1 of Phrixothrix hirtus. Lineage (NCBI taxonomy): Eukaryota > Metazoa > Arthropoda > Insecta > Coleoptera > Phengodidae > Phrixothrix > Phrixothrix hirtus. The sequence continues at coordinate 3,847 of JAHWXV010371008.1, read as the reverse complement.
GATCGCGGATATTATCTAAATTTTATTACGGTTGCGAAGCATACCCCTCAACGGCAACGAGCATCCTGAATCCATTAGGAGCGGTCCAACATTCCGTCATCAGGCTTTATTTTGGTACTTTTTATACTACTCCAAGTTTAAGCTTATACGCTGAATCAGGAATACTTCCAGTGAGCCAGCACCGTCAGAATAGGTTACTTGCCTATACATATAAGGTGAAGCCTCAGTCAAGTTACCCGAATTACAACACTTTATTCAAGAATGAACACCTCCATGGCTGGCATAGACTGCACAAGCCTTTGGGGTTAAATATTCAATAACTTCTGCAATTAAAAAACCTGTAACTTCCCTATCTGCTACCAAATAGGACCGCTTGAAGTCCCTCAATTGTTAATACCTCGTCCCAAAGTTATCTCTAATTTGTCAAAACATCAACTCGCTCATTATATCACTCTGAATTTAAAATCATACTGGACAATTACCACGACCACTTAATCATATATACAGATGGATCGAAAACTAACACAGGTGTTGGGTGTGCCTTTTCGACAAACAGCTCTTGGAGCATGCTCGTATACACCTCAATATACGCTGCAACATTATATGCCATATGGCAAGCTCTCCGCTACTGTGAGTTAGCAGAGAGACATAATCTTATCGTTAGCGACTCTCGCGGTGACCTGACAGCGCTTTCTAACATACACACAAGGGATATTGCTGAACTCAAGCATCAAATAACATTTTTATGGGCACCAAGTCACATAAATAACCAACGCAATGAACGAGCAGACGCGACGGCTGGTCAAACCAACTCACATAATACACATGAACTCATACACATTGCTGATTATATAAATGTCTAAGTTTTTAAAAAATATAACGCAGACACATTGGCAGAAAAACTGATATAGATCTAACTCTCACCTTAGAACGATTAAGCTAAATGTCAGCAGATGGCAGATTCCAACAGATGTGAGAAAAGAGAGTATAATTTATCGATTGAGAAGTGCTCGTACATCTTTAACCCACAAACACCTAGTATTGAACGCCAACGCTCCTATCTGCACACAACGCTTAGCATACCTAACGGTAGAACATTTAATTTGCCTCTGACTTACTTATACTCATCTGCGTCACTTGTACACCATCCCAACACACCTGGAGATAACAACGGGTAAAAGTAAAATTAAAAATCTACGCTAATTCCTAAAAGCAATCGACAAATACAATGATATTTAATAAGTAGGCAACTTACTAGGAAAGCTACCAATTAGCTAAGACCGTTATTATGTCGATGTTATACATATATTAGATGCACTAAAGACCTTAGCAGTCGACGCGCTACAATTTAAAAGAATAATAACAAAATAATAATAATAATAATAGGAATAACAATAACAATAATGACTTAATTTACCCTTAAAGAATTAAACAAGGAGTAATTAATAAAGTAAAAAAATTGATAAAAAGGCGAAGTTCAAATCGGTCTATAAGCAATAGACCATCTGCTCTTCCACTCAACCTTAACGTGACCTACTAGATGAACACAAGTTCTTCAAATTTAAATCTCCTTTGCTTTACTCAATATATACATAGAAATACCTTAAAGTTTAGCTTCACTTGTTACTTTAGTTTTAGTATCTACAATAAGTTTGGCTGCTTATGAAAAAGAATTCGAAGCAGTGCTTTAAATTGCAAAGGAAGCGAATTAAACATATTTGTGGTCCCGTAAGAGAAGGATCGCACATAAAATGCAGTGTAATACCATGGAATACTGATCAAACCCATTAAACGAATATTTAAATTATGAATATGAATCAAAAATCTAATTATGTTGTAAATACAAGGAGAAGCTTTAAATAATCTTTTTTAAAAAGGCAAGCTTAATGAAGAAGTCTTTGATTTTTCGTGTTGAGTCAATTAATTTGGTTCAGACAGCAAGATACGTGACCTCTTTTTCTTATTCCAAAAATAGATCTCAAACAGGCACTTTGTAGCTTTTCAATTTGACAACAAATTACTTTAATTCAAACAACTATCATAAACTTTATGTGCACAATTAAAATAAGATAATACCAGCGATTCATAGAGCATGATTTTAGGTCTTGTATTTAGAATATTCCGGTTTAAACAAATTAGCTTTAAATTACAACAAAGTCTTTGAGTTATTTTGTTAATATGGGTTTCAAATCTTAAATCAATGTCCATCACAACATCGAAATCTTTAAATTGAGCACTAATAGTAAAGTGTGTTCCCCCTAATATTAATATAAGGAGGTTGCAACGTCCCTGCGGTATTTACTTCTACTAAATAATAGTACAGCTGATTTATCAGAGTTTATGTTCAATAAATTTTCAAGGTCCTTGCTTTTTGTTAGGTTGTAGTGTATCAAAACGATTAAATGTGGTATACAATTGAGTGTCATCAGCATAGAAGTGAATGGACGAGACAGCACTTACAAAGTTAGCTGTATAAATAAAAAACATATAACGGGCTAGAACGCTGCTTGCGTCCCAGAGGTTGTTGAAGATGTTAATTTTCCTGAATTAGCAAGTTTGCTCCGGCCAATACAGTGGGATAGGGGCGGGGTTCTATGTTTGCGATGAAATTAATTAGGCTGAGTTTCAGGAACGACCTACCTAAATATCTTAACGGTTAGATTTTACAGAAACGAGACCGTAAGGAATCTTATCTCAAACCGAAAGTTAATTACTGATTCAGTGTACGCCACTGGACTACTAGTTCGTTCAGGTTACTTAGACGGATACGTGACAATATGTTATTTACTTAAGTTAAACTGTTTTCCTGAACGAAAGTATCTGTTAATACATTGATAGGTGTCTACAATTACACAATAAGAGATTCTGTACGTTGAATATTCAGTATAATAATGATCAGAATATCGAATGTGTGCAGTTATACGAAATACAGGGCTCTCATTTAAAAGAAAAGGAATTACGCTAAACAATTTATGTTATATAGCTACGTTACGAGACCCGTTTGATTTATATAAATTATAATTAATACTGACTTAGGTAATACACCCGACCCTTCTGTAAAGGCCTAAATTCGATAAATAGCTATTGTTGATCAATAAAAGCTAGCGTCAATTGTTACGACTATCTATTACTTTAATCGTTTTTGACTTATGATTTGATCGAACTAATTGTTCCGGTCCCAATTAAACAACAAATGAAAGGAGCGCTTTATTGGGTCACTAGTTGACCGTAAGTTTATAGTAAAACTTTACTTACGTATTAACGGAAGTCTAATGATTTCGGATACAGCGGCAACGTAGTGGCATCAAAGCCTCTGCTCCCAATGGCATCGTACCTGCATACTTCACGACCTTGTCCTTAATATTTGGTCGGACATGGGTGAAAAATAAACGGATCCCATAAAATTTGCCGACAGGCGCTAAATAATCAATTCCCTTTTATGAACCAAAGCGTTGGCTGTATCAGGTGAACTTGCACTCTCGAAGAACGGAAACGCACGTTGACCTTACACTAGTTAGCTCTGAACTGCCGGTTAAAAGAAGTTTCTCCTTGAACTTACATGAAAAGGGGCATCGGTGGTTAATATTTATGTTTAGAATCGCAAGCGTTCTCATGAGAAAGCTGACGATGTATTGTTTTAAGAAACAACCCCTATGCATTCCAAAACGTGAACTAGGATTTTAGGAATATTACTAAATGTTCTCAAAAATGGATTTGCAACTCTAAAATTCTCGTTTACAAATCTAGACATAAAAATAGTGCCGGTAGTTTACGAATTGGATTTTATCATTAATTCATATATATATATATATATATATATATATATATATATATATATATATATAAT
>JAHWXV010370975.1:0-10394 GCA_024586415.1 Phrixothrix hirtus | reverse complement strand
AAAACTTAAAGGTGAATATTTTGAAAAACAATAAAATAGTTTGTTCCAAAAAATTTGTTTTCTTTCCTAGTTTTTGTAACTACTTAAAAGGCAACTCTCGCATAAATTAGGGTAAGTTCTTCAAGTTCAGAAGCTATTGGTGGTGATCGGTAAAAAGGATTCGAAAAGTTGGGGGATTAAATAAAAAAAAATTCAAAATCCTGCTTATTTTTGATTAGGCTATGTGAAAGAATTTTGCATACTTTGTTTAGAGTAATTTTCCAATACGAAAAATTTTAAATAAAAACCGTAGATTAATTATCAACCTAGTGGTAAAAAGAGTATATATACTTGGTTTCTTAGCAACTCTTAGCGCTCGAATACTCGGGAATAGATGATTAACGGTATCTTAGCGTTAAATAAAACATGAAGGGATGATAATCCTATAAAATGTAACGGTTAAATTCTAAATTAATAGAACACCTACATGGGCGAAAAGTCATAAAACTGCAAGTTCAAAATATGAACATTTGCAAGGCTAATCACCACCAAAAAATCGCAAAACCTTACTTAAAAATGCAAGCAGTGTAACAACAAAGCTTTGAATTCTCAAATGACGCGCACAGCTACTCGTGGATCATGATTTTGTCTTCGTTTAAACTCGTTAGCACGAGATAAACTGCTGCACGCCATTCGAAAATGCAAAACTTCCTTATAAACACTTCACGAGTGCCGTTTACGTTTGATATTTTGTGGCAGAGCCATCTAGTATTGAATTATAGGATGTAATATTAAATAAAAGATGAAGAGTATCTTAGCGTATTTTATCTATAACCTATTGAGGTATTTTACTGTTATTGCGTTATCTTGTCTATGATATTTATTCTTATTTTTATCTGTAATAAAATATAATTCGTATTAAAATAATTAGATAAAATTTATTTCATTAAAAAGCCACAAACGTGTTATTTGAATGTGAAGAATATTTTTGCATTTTATAATAGAAGTACATTGCTGGTGTAAATATTACGCGGTCACACATCTAAGTACTTACCGCGCCCAACCTTGCTTAACTTTATAAATGTAACAAAAGTAGCATTTTGAAATTTTTTAAAGGCGGCTATTATTTAAAAAAACTATGGCACCAACCACCATGCAAGTATTTAACGCACCAAACCACGTCTATAAAGGTACGAGTAAAAGAATTTATTAATTTAGCGACCTAAGTCCAATTTGGGCAAGTTATTCGAAGCAAAGTTCCAACTTTTTGTTTATTTTTAACAAATTTTTAAATTACTAACTATATAACTTTGCATTTTGCAATGTAGTAATAACTGTTGTTTATTAAATGATTGTTATCTGGTATAATAACTTTCATTTACAGATATACGAGATAAGGTCATCAAGTTTCTAACATGCTACGTTTTCCTTTGTAATTAACTATGTAAGGTGTCAACGACCCTGAAAATTTACTGTCGCGAGTCTACTAGCCGAGATGAAGTTTGTCTGATTTAGATCTATTATTTCTTCCTTCACGCGGTACAATTTAGCTTACAACTGTTGGTATAACTTGATTCCTAGAAAAAATACTACAGAAATGAGTTCCAAACCATGCGGAAGTGGTTAAAAGAGTTGCATCTTTTGCTTCTTAAAATTTTTTTAAAAATCTATTCATGTAAAAATCCGGAAAATTCTTCAGGCCAGTATTCGAACTTCGGAGCTTTACAAACAAATGTCGTGGTCATTTGGGCCACCCGGAAGATTATTGTTTTTTAATTAATTCTGATTTTGGCCGCATATTTATGTTGCAATTAATGTAAGAGTTCAGTAATTAAATTAAGGACAGATTTCTTCTAGAAAAGTCTGTTAATATTGGCGCCATGTACATTTTGCATCAGCAAACGATGCTTTTCCCTCGTTGCCGATTAGACGGAATAACAGTTCTTGTAGATATAATAACCGGTGACTAGAGAGTCCAACGTAGAACATGTGAAAAGACTTACAAACTCAAGGATTATTAACTTCTGAAGCACAACCAAAGCTTATATCATCAACAGTACAAAATTATTGTATACAGCATTTAAAGCTATATGGAGGAGAAGGGAAGATGTCAAAATTTATAATCTAGAAAATTTACAACTATGTAGGGTTGTAAGACTAAATTTTTGTATGAAAGTGAATATTTGATAATTGATCTTGAATGCAGTTGTATATTATCAGAACGAATAGATGGTTGTATTTAAGACGTATTCCACGTCTTTTTAGGAAACGTTATATTTCAGGCAACTACTTGATGTATTATTCGATCAAAATCTTAGCCGAATACACGTCATCCTTTGACGTTTTGATCAGCACTGCAGGTACCAAAATTGGCCAACAACTCCCACGATTGCAACTTTTATGGAAATCGGCATACCATTAGCTGTACAACAAGTTTTTGAAACACGATTACTTACCTACTCCTATTTTATTATATAATTCTGGTATATATAGTTCGGTCTTTTCTCTACAAAACATATGGTATTCGGTTTGTTCAACAATCGGAGTAATACAATTAAATTGCCTAGAATTAGTATAAGCTTCCATGATCTCCACGGGTGACCACCTTGCCGTTCCCCAATACATTGCCCAGCCTTGAGAAATTACATAATGCATGGCGCGAACAATTTCTGTTGTACAAAACTAGTAAGTATTGCAATTTTTAATATTAATTTGACCAACCTTCCATGGGACACATTGGGTCAGCCTTATGCACTATAACGACGTCAATGTACGCCAACTGTAAACGAAGTAAACTTGCCTTAACGCTTTCGATGATATGTTTGCGCGATAGCCCGCGTTCTTCCGATCTGCAACTAAGGATTAGTTTATCATGCTGAATGAGTTAACATAAAATACCTAGTGCTCCAATAAATTTTTGTTGTAACTACGTAACTTGATCTTTTCCATCCTTTTCTTATTAAAATTCGCCCAAGTTCTACTTCAGCTCTTGTTCCTGAAACAATCTTTGAAACACATGAAATTAATAAAGGAATAACTTACCTGAATGCGCTTCTGACAGATCGAATACGTTAATTCCACTATCCATAGCTAGAGCAACAATTTGTTCCGCCTGTTCTTCCGTTATACCAGGTCCAAAGATTGGCCAAGTACCTGAAGTTGCACCAAATTATTATTAAATTATGTAGGATAAAACGGTTTTACCTAGTCCAATGTTAGATACACGAAGACCACTTTTTCCCAAATTGCGATAACGTAGCCCCGGCGTTAAAGATGTCTGTCGAGAAAGCTGGTAAGGATTTCCTGGTGCCGAATGTGTCAAACCGCTGAGAAGAAGCTGTTCTTTTGTAATAATGCCATCACTACCTCGATCTAAAGCACTCAAGGCGCTTCCAGCACTGAGTTCTTCCATGCAATCCAAACTTGCTATCGGTGCTCTGCAGCTAGGAATTTTAAATAAGTTAACCTTTCTCTTATATTTTATAAAATTATATTTTATTAATATTTCTATTTAATATACCCATCAACAAAATTTTGGCAATAAAGCATGATAGTCAACTTGCACTAAACTAATTTCTTTTAATAAGTCACAACAAATTTAATCTGCTTTTATTAATTAGAATCGTATAAGCAATGAAGGAATTCAAAACATTTTTAAAGCTTCATCATTAAAGTTGAGCTGCTCTTTACATCACCCACCTTTACTGATACAGTGAAAATGGATATATGTAAGTCATTACCTACATGTAAAATGGGTTATCGATCGCAGTAATTTGGATATGGATAATATGCGTCCATTTGTACATAAAAACAAATATTATAAGTAATTAAACTCGAACGGAGTAGATTTCTTTACTAAATAGTTTGAAATTAGCCTACTCTGATACAAATCTAAATTTCCGAGCATCAATTTTCAACATTATTTTATTTATTAGTGTCACTGTTTCGAATTATTTTGATATTCTTTAGTACTTTTGATTTAAAAATAATATTAACTTTCAAAATTTGAAACTAAGATTTAATATTTTATAATAGAGTGACTAGCAGACAAAAACTTGTTCTTCCATGGGTTACGTCTATGGAAAGACCCAAAGTAGTTTTAAGTTAAGTAGAATTCATAGTTTAAATTTGGCATTGGCATAAAACGATTATTTATATGTAAAAGTCCTTATATTGTATTTGCAATAATTTCTCGGATACAAGAGATAAAATTAAGTTATTTATACAACAACGTTTCAAGCTTTGACTTTTCCCACAATTTTAATTTATGTACACATTTATACTCAGTGACATGGAAATCGCAACACCAAGAAGGCGCAGGAATTTTTTGACCGAACTTGGCAGCAAATTTTAACTACTAAAAGGTAACAATTGATTAAAATTTCTTTATTATGGATCAAGTGATAATGACTTATCTGACAGTTCTTTCAGTTTTTTCTAAAAATGTTATCTGGTGTGTGTTTTGCGAGATTTTGTTCAGTTCTTTAGTATTTTCGCTTGTGATCGCTTGTTTTGAGAGTGTAAGCATACCTAGAGTGCGCCAACATGGAAATTGCCGCCAGTTAAGCAAATTTTACAGAGGTCGTATTGTTGGTTTGCGTGAAGGTGACTTGTCGTTCATAGAAATTGCAAATCGCCTTAATCGAAACCAATCCACCATTATCCGCTGCTGCTATTATCCATGGACTAGGGAGGGTCAGAAACGTCGCAAAAGAGGAACTGAGTGGTAAAGAAGAACAAATTGGATACAGGATCGCCATTTTCGACTTATGGCAACAAGAGGCTGAATCTCCAGTACCAGATCGATTGCCCATCAATGGTTAGCTAACGAAGGTCGTCCTGTAATCCTTCGAACGGTTTACCGCAGAATCAGAGCTTGCGGTTTGCAATCCTATCGGCCACATCTTGTGTTACCACTAACGGCTCAATACCGACAGCAACGTTTGGAGTGGAACCTTGAGTGGTATAGGGTGGTGTTCAGCGATGAATCCAGATTCTGTTTGGGGATGCATAATGGCCGTATAAGGGTCAGACGAAGACGTGGGCAATGTCGCATTGTTACGAGGCATGTGCACCACACTGTGGGGATTATGGTATGAGGTGCTATAACTTATGGGAGTAGGTTTCGTTTGAAATTCTTCGGAGGCAATATGGCCGCCCAGCGATATGTGAATGAGGTAGTAGAACCCCATATTCTTCCATTTATTCAGCAGTTGGAAGACCCACTTTTTCAGCAGGATAATGCCCGTCCCCATATTGGAAGACGTTCTACAGACTGCTTTGTAGAGGATAATGTCAATCTCTTGCCATGAACTCCGCGATCTCCTGATATTTCACCCATTGAGCATGTTTGGGATATTATGGGGAGAAGAGTTAGGAACTTGCTGCATCCTCCATAGACGCTTCAAGCTCTACAGGACGAAGTACAGGTTGCTTGGGACACAATACCTCAAGAGGAAATCGACCATTTGCTAAATTCGATGCCATGAAGGGTGAAAGAGTGTGTCACCAATAGGGGGGGTGGGGGGCAAACATTATTAATAAAAATTATGTTCATATTTTGTTCTTTTTCTTTAAATTTTAATCAATTGCTACCTTTTAGTAGCTAAAAGTTTCTGCCAAGTTTGGTCAAAAAATTCCCTCGCCTTCTTGGTGTGAAGATTTCCATGTCACTGAGTGAATTTGAAACAGTCAGAATTATTCCGCCCGTTGCTATTTTGAAAACTATTTTTAAATTTCTTATGTCACAGTATAATTTCAGTACAAGATGCCACGACGAATTGTATGAAGAGAAAGATGTAATTGAGTTTTCTTTCGCACAATTTATTGAGGCATACTTGTGTTGAGGTAATTATAAAACTAAATATCGTCATAATCTGAAAACATAAACCATTTTTTTTCAATAAAAATAAATAATTTAGTCATCGGTCATAGACAAATTAAAAATCCTGAATACAAGATGAAAAATAATTATGACAAATTGTAGAAGTTTTTCTAAATAATCCAGTTAAGCACGATCCAAATTTGTTTATTTTGGGACGAGCTTTAATAAACTGAAGTGGCCTTCTAAATTTGCTAGATCTTACTGTATCTATAGTGGCGGGATTTGGTTCAAACTTGGTACGCAGATGTAGCCAGTCTCGAGGCTACAATCAAGGAGAAGCGAGGGCTGCAAAAATGTGATTTTGGTAGACGATAATAACGAAAGGAGTTCAATGATAAAAGTTTAGGGCCTATACGAAGTCAGTCCCCCACTTTTTGAATTAGCTAATTTCAAGAGTTGTGCTGAAATGTGTTAGGTTTGTGCTAAATTGTGCTCCAATATTATGACCATAATACGAAAAATGGGTCAAAAAATCGAAGAAAACTATATTTTAAACCAGCTCCCCACCCATATTGTATATTTCGCAATTTTCTCAATTGTGATAAGTTGTGCTAACATTGTGCTAAAGTAGTACTTCAAAAAATAATTACAGAAAAAGTTACGCCCAAAAAATGTTTCCGATGATATAGCATTGAAATAACGTTTAAATTAACATCAGCCATTTAAATGTTATATAATTATATATATGAGTTGTACTAGCGTAGCACAACTCAGCAAAATCGCCAATTTCGCCAACAACGATATAAAGGACACTTTACTTTTGAGCGCGGCCGTTCACAACAGCATTCTATGTAAAAATTTCGATTCTATGACCACCAACTTGCATATATGAGTTGTGCTAGCATAGCACAACCCAGCACAACCACCAATTTTGCCAGAACGATATAAAGGGCAATTTACTCTTGAGCGTAGCCGTTTGCAACGGAATTCTATATCCAAATTTCGATGTTCTAACGAGCCAACAACGACCAAATTACATATCGGAGTTGTATTAAACTCAGATACGCAAGTTGGTGGTCATCGCATCGCCAGAACATCGAAATTTGGACATATTCCGTTGCGAATGACCGCGCTCAAGAGTAAGGTGCTCTTTATATCGTTGTGCTGGCGAAATTGGCGATTGCGCTGAGTTGTGCTACGCTAGTACAAGTCAGATATATAATTATACGACAATTGGATGGCTGATGTTAATTTAAACACTACTTCAATCCTATATCATCGAAAATGTTTTTTGGACTAACTTTTCTGTAATTATTTTTTGGAAATACAGTGCAATCTCTGTAATGCGGCATTTCAGTATTCCGGCACGTCCAATGATCCGGCACTAAAACAAACAACCAATGCATAGTGTTGCATAGAGACGCACCAGGCGGTTCGGTATCCGCTTGATACCAATTTCAGAAGAGAAATTGTCTAGTGATGTATCTGCAGTACAGCCCTTTGTCGAGTTACTACAAGAAAAACTTAATGAACTGGTTCTTAGTCCAACCAAGTGTATAATGCCGATGAAAGCGGGCTCATTCGAAAATGCTGCCAAAAATAAACCTTTGTATTATCTCAAGAAGACAGTGCACAGGACAGAAGGTGATTAAAGAAAGAATAACTTTTATGCCTTGTGCTAATGCAAGTCGAAAACACAAGTTTGATTTAATGGTTGTTGAAAAATCAAAGAACTCAAGAGTTTTTACGAATGTCTGTTTACCAGTTTTCTACACTAACCAACCGAAGCCTTGGGCTACTAGAGACGTATTTACACAATAATTGCAAGAGAAGTTTGTTCCTGAAGTTAGAAAATGTATGGGAGGATCCAACTTAGTTGAAAAGGCACTACTCATACTGGACAATGCTCCAGGCTATCCAAATGCAGATCTTAGATCAGGAATAATACAAATTATGTTTTTACCACCAAACTGCACTGCACTTCTGCAAGCAATGGATCAAAATGTTATCCAGATGATTAAGGCCAGATACAACCAAATGTTGCTAGTTGACATCATCACACAACGTATTAAACAAGTAAACCTTAAAAATGTTGTTTTTTCTCTTGATCACTCGCCGAACTCTATATTTCTGTTAGTACAATTAGATCTTCGTGGAAAAAACTGTGACCCGCAATGACAGAGTCAACTGCCGTAGCTCTGCTGGAAATGTTTGCAGAGAGAAACTTCGGAATAAATGAAGAAGATTAACAGATTTTTTAGAAGGAAATTGTGAAGAAACAGAGCAATTAATGACTGACGAAGAAATATGTAACGAACTTGTAGCAGAAGACAGCCAAAATCGAGAAAAAGTCAAATCATTTCATATCGTACCAAAAATAAAAAAATGACGAGGTTTTGTTGTCTTTCACTAAATGTATAACTTGGGCCGAAGAGAATGGTGTACTTGTTCAGGAAACTATCATTCTTAGAAGTCTTCGTGAGAAAGTCTTTAAGCATGGACGGATTATTTAAAAAAACCTTGCTTTCATATGCTATTACATAATTAACTATGTATAAACTCTTTTTTACTGTATAATACATATACATATGAGTTTTATTATTCATTTAACCTCCGGTACTTTTTGTCATGCAATGGTGCCGGATTACCGAGATTGTACTGTACTACTTTAGCACAATGTTAGCATAATCTAGCAAAACTTAGCACACTTGGGAAAAGTAGGGGACTGGTCTAAAATATGTTTTTCTTCGATTTTTTACGCATTTTTCGTATTGTGGTCATAATATTCGAGCACAATTTAGCACAACTCTTGAAATTAGGTCATTTAAAAAATGGGGGGTTGACTACGTATAGGCAAATTTTGGGTGACCTGAATCGAAGGTTAAGGAAGTTGTGACTAAAATTATAGACAAATGAGATATTCAAAAAAACTTGGGAAAAGAAGCAAAAATGTATCATTTTGAGTAAACTATGAATTAGGTAATTACATCTGATGCCTGCCTGATTTTGAGAGGGGACTGATGCACCTTCAAAATGCAGCGACTGCGATGCAAGTTTTCAGCTTCTAAAAAGTGTAAAGGACATTAAATAATGAATTTTAATTCGTGAATTTTTTATGTAGAATAATAACGTGAAATCAGTAAAAACATGCGCTGGTGCGAAGAATCGTCAGTACCGAAACTGAAAATTTGGATACTAATATGCGGAAGATGGACCAAATTCTCGAGTATTATTCAATTCAAAACGGAAGATCAATATTTTAAAATAGCAACATTTTTAGCTACTTGTTGGGCAGACTGCGACATAAAGGCTTCTAAGATTTTGGGCCATAAAAAATTTCTTTTATAAACGTGTCAGGTTTGGTTGACGTTCCACGCCTAATAAACATTTTTTTTAAAATTTGCCTCCGTGTATTTCCCAGTAACGGCGTGGTTGGCGGGACGACACAAAGAAAATAAATAAATAAGCAGAGAGTTTTTTTTGTTGTTTTGTCGAGTAAAAACGCGAGAGACGAGTTTTCTTATACGCTTCGTGTCGATTGAAAAACAAGTCGAGTTTTTCGGTCGGATAAAGCTCGAGAGACAAGCTTTTCTACTATGCGTAATGTTTGGAAATTTATGTACTAAAAATTATGTTGACAGTTCTAGATGATTGCCACTCTGACGGATTTCAACGGGTATAATTGGCGCTAACGCGTCACGAGACCCCCACCCCGCGTTTTAGCATTTAAAAACACGCGTAGGTCGTACATGAAAGAATCGTCTGTGTGAGTGATTTCTTTTTTTGAAGTGTCTGAGTGAGTGTAAGGTTTCCACCGGTGTAATGTCGGAACACCAGGCTTGAGAGATTGAATAGTGTATCTCTAGGGATTTATTACCTCTCTTTTCCACCCAGGTTGCAGCTTTTTTGGACCTGTGAGGTCTCCTTGTTGATGCAGGAATCTAGAAATAAAATCACGACCGACGAAAATCCCTGTGAAGACACAACTAAGACTAAGGTACCTCTTTATCACATTGTTCTTTTGCTCCCCTATTGTTTGTCTGCAAATGGCGTTATTGCAATGTCAACGTATATCGGCGAGAATCCAGTTTAATATACAGTTCCGGCTGCCAACTATTATAGAGGCCAGTTTAAATTTCCCGTTGCGAGGGGAGTCGATTAATACATAATTCCTGTCCATATCTGCGTTGACTATAACTAATATATTTAAACAATAGTTGTAGTTATAGTAGATTGATTAGTTTTCCCAGTACCTCTTGAATTAGGCCACATTCAAGAGCCGTACAAGTTATCTGTAAACCTTTGTATCCTGCTGTTTTGTGTATGTTAAATAAGCTATTTCTTTAGCAATAGATAAATAGTATTAACCAACTAGACTTTCATTTTGAACCTAGCATAAGTTAACAATTATTACCTTGTATTTCTGAGGATGTGTTAGTTCTGGTACCCCCCCCCTTTTAGGCACGATCTTAATTTATATTATTATTTAGGGCCCTGATAAAAGGCAACCCCGGGACAACCCAGCTATAGGCCACGGAATCGTTTTTCCCTGTTTCGAGGAACAGTTCTATTCAGTATACATCCCGTCAGG
>JAHWXV010370970.1:0-10748 GCA_024586415.1 Phrixothrix hirtus | reverse complement strand
TTAGTGCTTTAAATAAGCAAAATCTCTGTATAGTGCGTTTACCATTTTTGAAAAATGGCAGACTTAGAAGCTAAGTTAGCCTCAGTGCTAGTTAGCTTCATAGAAGGCAACCGTCATGAAGCGTTTAAAAAGATAGGGTCATTCCCCGGCGAAGTCATCGCGAAGATAGACGACCCAAAGTTCAAGCATTTGGACCACGAAAGCAGAATAGAACGGGCAGTGCGGGAATACGGCACCGTAAAACCGCCAGGCTCAGTGCAGGACGAGCCTAACAACCAGCAACCAGTCGATGCCATCTGCCTGGTTAAAAATCTGCGGGACGTGGAGATGTGCTACTCCTCGGAGGATGACGAAGAACATGGCTTCAAACAAGTGAAAAGCAGAAAGAGGAAGACGCCTGCAGGACGGTCGGACGCCGGCCCGTCGACGAAAATGACGACATGCAACCCCTTCGAGTCCCTTTCGGACACGAATCCGGAGCAAGAAGCGGAAGTTACAGCTGCGGCCCCGAAAAAGAGCACTATGAGGAAAGTGGTGACGAAAGTACCTCCCATAGTGCTCAGAAAGAAAGAAGAATGGTCGAACGTGGTCAAGCGGTTCGAAACAGAGTAGATCAAACCCAGGGCAGCCACCAACACAGCCCTAGGTGTCAAAATACAACCTGAAAGCGAAGCTGACTTCAGGAAAATACGAGACATCTTTGACGATAGGCAGCTCCCCCTTACGTTCCTAGCGGAAGACAAACCGCTTAGGGTAGTGATCAGGGGGCTGCCAGAAACCATCGCCGACGACGACATCAAAGTCGACCTAATCACCAAAGGCTTTGATGTATTGGCAGTCAAGAGAATACGTAGCGGGAAGGACAAAACTCCTCTCGCGCTAAACTTCGTCGAAATCAAGAAGTCGACGACATCCAGGACCATTTACAACCTGTCAGAAGTCCTCTATATTAGAGTGAGGGTAGAGGCACAACAATTTGTGCACTCGCAGCGGTGCTACAAAACGTGTCCCAAATGCGTCAAGTGTACTGGTACCCATCACACCAGCAATTGCGACAAGGGACGCGAAGCCCCGCCCACCTGCACAAATTGCGGCGGAGGCCACACCGCCAACTATAGAGGGTGCACAAAATTCCCCAAGTTAAAGAAAGGCCAAGAACCGGCTACACAGGTCGAAAACAGACCCCAGAAAACCTTTTCCTAGGCGCAGGCAGTGAAAGGCCCAGCCACCTCCGCCCAACCTACTGAAACTCCAACTCCAGCACCATTCAACACCGAGAATTTGACAAAAACGGCAGCTATTATCTTGGAAACCGCAAAAGATGCCGTTATCTTCGGTGAGGGCATCACCAGAATCCTGGCCTGTCTCCCAGATATCCTAGCGGTGTTCGGGGCGGCGCCCTGAAGGCCACACCCTTAACCGGGCACTGTGCTAGCAGCACAACCACAGAAATAAGTAATAACTTCGACGGAGTGCAAGGGAAAGCATTTCCCGGTCCTTCATTGCCATTTACAAAATGCAGGGGCTGTATTTATCAATCAAACATTTACAAAAGACATTCTATGTCCACCATTTACCCCGGAGAACTGAATTCACCTTTGAATATACCTAGGCGAAATCAGGTCCATTGTTTGATTCGACACTCAGAACGCGGACGCCACGTTGACTGTTGTTACTTGTGTAACGGGTCAAATACAACGCTAGGCGCCGCAACCTATATTTATTCTGTGTTTCCTGTACGCATCCAACCGAACAACAGGACGACGCTATGCCGTGCTTGATCGAAATTGCTTTTGTAACGGATCAACTGCGACATTCAGCGTCGCGGTGCCTGTTCAGCGACGATATTGTGCGCTTGCGACCGATACAAAGATACTGAAACCGTACCGCGTTGAACCGTTGTTGTTGCCTGGGTAATGAGTTTACACGATGCTAAGCGTCGAAGTACACCGAGAGATCAATGACGCCCCGTTGTTAACCGTGTAACCGGGACTGACGCACCTAAAACATACGACTCAGCCGAGACGTAAACAGGCCCAAAGCTGAGCCAAGTGCCTGGACCTCAAAATATTAATACTTGTTGCATCTTGAGCAGGCCGATATCCCTCGCACATTAAAAACCATCCGAAATTTTATCGACGCTTTTGAAAAGTATTACCTGTACATAATCTTGTAAATAGTTTTTTTAATTTATTTGAGTGAATAAATATTCCGTTAAAGGTTTAATTTTGTTATCTGTACTAAAAAGTAACTCCTATGCCTAGCCTTGTTAAACAAACGAACAGAAGGTACGACCGGACGTCATAACCTCAAATGACGTCGCCGATGAACAAATGAGCGAGCGGTTTTACATTGTACCGAAGGCACTACTGTTACCTGCTGCAATCGAAATAAATATAAATCCTTTTTTCCTGCAAACTTAATCAATAACGCCGTTTAATCCTGTTTAAGCATCTTGCATAATTATAGATTGCAATGACGACTTCTGCGCGTTTGTGATTTTTGTCAAAATGGACTTTGTTATGTTTAGTCAAGCTTAATCTAGAGCACGATGTTTGCGGCCTCTAGGTTTCTTGCAAGTAACTAAGCGCGCGGGGCTTGTGGTGGGACCGCATTGTATCTTCGTCTTCGTTACACGCTGTTATTGGCAACGGCGTTTTACGTGAACCTGACATTTGCGCAGCTCGCCGCATGTCTTGGGTTGTGCGCAGCAACAACTTTATGTGTGCACATACCGTCAGAAATTATGGCTTGCACAATGCCATTTTTGTGTTTAGAAGCTACCACCCTAGATTTTTTTCTGGTATTCTACGAATACCAGCGGCATGTACGGCGCATCGAAAGCAATTCTGTTTTCCATGATTGTCTCCATATTTGCGAGAAAAGATCCCGTCGGTAATGTTGTCAGCTCCTATTATATTCATTGCACATTTGGATATCGTGGCCCAGAAGGATTTGTGGAGGTTCTTAGATTTGGGTTCACCTCTTGTTTCGTCCTCTGTACCTCATGCGCTGAAGTTTGGATTTCTAGTGGTATGAGTCTGTCTTGTACGCCGATTTGAGTAGCAGGTTCTATATTGCTAGCTTTGGAACTCATGTTTCGGTATGGCATTATTTCGGCAATAAATTCCTTCGGCGTTGTGGACGTTTTTAGTGGAACTTTTAATGTTTCCTTTGCATTTGCGATATCATATCTCCTGAATTTCAGTGCCACTTGTTAATTACGTGGGGTAAAATTCTTTTGTTAAGTCAACTCGTCCATGGTGGCGGGTACATTGCACTCAATTTGTCATAAATGAAATTTACACTGAAAAGTAAACGTAGGATTTCATTATCTGGGTGACTCAGTGCTATTATGCAAAAGCCTAAGCAACAGGAAGACATGAACGTAACCATTGGAGATTGTGTCTGGCTGCACACCTCTTCAGTATTCACTTACTTAGTGCTTGGCAGAAAAGGAATGTTATTTCAATTCCCTTATGCGAAGCGGGATGCTGAAACTCCTTTTCATCCTCTTTAGCCGAGAATGGAAAATAAGGATGAGTTTGGAAGAAGATTTTGTATTTATCGCCTCAGGAACTATTCGAAAAGTGGCCCCGAATATTAGAACGTAGCGTTAACCATAACTCCCGTGGCCTCCCGTCTTCGGAAACGATACGATTTATGTCTATTTATATCACAGAAAAACCGTGATGCGGTTTATGCAGTATTTACTTCGTATATTTTCCTAGAGACGACATTCTGATAATTCAATAAATTAAAAGGGAATTCTGCAATTTTGTAATAAAGCAAATATATCGCAATGTTTCTAAAGAGATAAGTTTTTGATAAACAATTGCGAATGGAATGTAAAAACATTACAGGTTGAATTCGGGTTCATGTGATTCTTGAATCGTACTGAGCATGCGCGTTTGAGTATAACATTAACTGTTCGGGGTTTAGTAATTGATGCAGAATAGCTTTGTTAATTGCACATGCAGTTGCGGTAGAACCCGATCGATCCTAACATCGCAATTTTGCAATTGCGGAAATAATTGTAACGTGCGTACGAGGCCTAAGCCTCACAACTTTATTTGATATTGTTAAACCAAGCGCGTCAGGTGAATTTTTAAAATAATTCTCTAAGTTCGGCGGATCTAAACTATGTTTATGGAACAATAAACTGAAAATTAAATTTAATAATTATCGAACAATAATTATTTTCTTCAAAGAATTTAAAATAAACAAAGATCCAAAATGCAGTTTATGTTTATTTTAAACACAGCGGTTAAAGTTTGACACTAAAAACTTTAACGTCGAGAATTATAAAAATAAACGTACCTATAGACGTAGTCATTACTATTTTTAACGAAGATTCAGTAGGGTTTACTATTAGTTCCATTCCAAACTATAGCGTCAATTCAAATTCAAACGCATTTTATTGGATTAGTTCATCCGGCACTGCGCGGCGACTGAATGCAAAGTTGTATGGGGCCAATTAATAATACGTGTAATCAAGTAAAATAATCGAAAACGGTGTTCAATGCAATGTGCGGAAATAATGGCGCAGAAAGTGGAATTTATGTTGTTAAGTTTGGAAGAAAACTACGACGAAAAGGGAAAGCTTTCTCATACACTTTTTGGCGAACACAAATTGAAGAGGATATTTTTTGGAGCGTACAAGGTGTCGACAACTCTGGTGCTAAATCAACATGGATCGTAACGAAATACTTTGGGCCATCAGAACGAGCGAAGTTGTTCCATCAAGAGGTATCTCTTCGACATTCCACCGCAACTAAAATAAAAATTACCTATAGATCTAGTTGCTTAGATGGGGATCTCATAAAAATTTCCAAGTTCGTTGTGGATCAGTTCAAAGATAATAAAAACACCTTTAATTTTACATTTAGGATATTGAAGGGAGAAAGGAGTTATTGTAGGACATTTTAATAATCATGTTGTTGTGATTAAAATGTTTTATAATTAAAAAGTATTTGAATATAATTCTATAGTTGTTTCTCTTTAATATGGGTACATTTTTGCAGACTTAAAAATGAATAAATAACAAGTATTCCCTCATAAAAGAAATAGGTGCCTTTAAATGAGTAAGATCATCAAGGAGCAGCTGCTTCTAACCTCTTGACGAGGCACTCCATTCAATGAATAATATAAAAGTTGGGGATGACAAAATTATTGAACAAGTAGAGCACCACGTCTTCAATAGAATTGTCAACAAAGAATGCAGGATTTTGTTTGCAGATGGTGAATATATAAAAAGGGACGCTTTTACAACTAAACCATCTATAAAAATATAATACCTTCACTGTCTTTTATTACGACGAAAAATTTAAGTAATATTTGATGACTGTTTACGATAGCGTTTTGGGGGAATCGGATTTTAGGTAAAAGGCCGCATTAATATTTTATTTGAGCAAACTGTGGATGCTCTTATAAGTTGGATATTAAAGTTTTCTTATCCAATTTCACAAAAATCGCCTTGATTTTGATTTAAAATACAATTTTAAAGAATGCAATGCTTCAAATCTCTAGAGTTATTGGATGCGTTATATTGTAATAAAACTCCTTAATTGTTTTAAAAGTCTTTATTAATATTCACTACATAGAATTATTTATTTACACGTATTCACTCAAATATTTATTTTACACTTCGCATTAATAAAAAACGTTAATATTTCAGTTTATTCATAACAGCTAGTTACAAGACAAGATTCTTAGCAAAACTAAAACTAAAGCAATTTAATCTAATAATTTAAATGGTCTTCACCCAAATTTAAAACAATTTAATCCGCTATTTATACTGAGTGTCCCAGGACATTCACTCCGGCTAATAACTCCGTTATAATGAGCAAACATTTTGTTTTTTGGAGGTTTTGCATTAGTCGTAATGGAGTTTACATCTGTAAATAAAAGTCTATGTTTTGACGTTTAACTTCGGTGCTGTCAAATTTGAAAGATCAAATAGAGCACCCTGTACATTGTTATGTCAATAAAAAGCCTGTTTTATTTACAATTCATAGATATAAAACCTAATAATGTTGAACGAAAAAATTTTAAAAAAACACACTTTCGAAAAGAAAATTGTCTATTGTACAAAAAAACATAGTTATCTTGGATTGATTGTTTATTAAATTTGACAATCAATAGAAATTGTTCGATCGACTTATTTATGTCATTAAGCCGCAAAATGCCAACGTTATTTACGCGTAACGAATATGTTGACATGTTGTTAATTTATGGGGAGAGTGTCTCAAATTCTGTATAGAGAACGATTTCCAAATCGTACTGCTGCAGCCCACACAACGTTTGGCAAAGTCGAACAAAGATTGAGAAGCGGTACTTTTCCTAATGGCAAACAGCAAAGAGTTCGTCAAAGACATGTACGGATTAAAGATAACTCAATAGATATTTTGGCATACATGGGGATTAATCTTCATACTTCCGTCCGTCAGGTTTCAGCAGCAATGACTATTAGCAAGACATCAAAACAAAGAGTACCATCCATCAAGGTCCACCTTGTACAAGGTCTTACGCCTGAAGATCCTCAGATACGGTTACAATTTACAGCAGAAATTCTAGCTAAATTCATGATAATACTTTTTTTAAATAACATTCTGTGGAGTGATGAAAACCGTTTTCATAATAATGGAATTGTAAACCGGCACAATTCCCATTATTGGTCGAACAAAAATCTTCACTGGATAAGAGAAACACATTTTCAACACATTTGGGAGGGTTAATGTTTGGTGTGGTTTACTAAATGGCTGTATCCTTGGTCCGTACTTCTATCAAGGTACTTTGACTGGTGCACGCTTCTTAAATTTTCTGCAGACTGATTTCCTCGAATTGCTGGAAGACATACCCATCAACGAAAGAAGAGTCATGCGGTGGCAACAAGATGGTGCTCCTCCTTACAACAAACAAGAGGTAACGGAATATCTAAGCAGTCTACCTAGACCGCTGGATCTGAAGATATGGATCCTTCGTTTGGCCTGCACGGTCATCGGATCTTATCCCTATGGACTTCTTTGTTTGGGGTTATCTTAAAGAACTTGTATACACTACTCCACCTGTTAACTTAGAAGACTTGCAAAACAAAATTATTCTAACTTGTCAAAGAGTAACACCGAAAATGATAACTGCAGCGTGCACAAGAACTTTATTACATAGACTTGAGACATGTGTAACCTAAATGGACAACCGTTTGAACACGCACTATAGTTATTTTGTTTTTCGTATAAATTTTACGATTTTTGTTATTATTTATTTCTTTTTTTTTGGTTATTTATATTTAAAATATCTTAAGTTTGGTATTGTTGCATTCTAAATAAAGCAGGCTTTTCATTGACATGACAATATACAGGGTGTTCTATTTGATTTATCAAATTTGACATTATTAGTACTGAAGTTAAACGTCAAAACATAGATTTTTGTTTACAGATGTAAACTCACTTACGACTAATGCATAACCCCCAAAAATCAAAATGTTTGCTCTTGTCATAGAGTTGTCATAGAGTTATTAACTGGAGTGAACGTTCTGGGACACCCAGTATAGAAAGGAGCAATTCTAGAAACATCTACAACTTTAACGAATACAATTAGTCGTAATGCAGATTTAACAAATTCCATGCTGCGACATTGCATTAATGATTACATCATTTATTAATTTAGTTCTATGGAATCTTCAGGAATGTTCTACGGAAGCTTCTACAGAATTATTGTCATTTCTAATTTTGTTATAATCAGGCTAGATCATGAAAGAATGTTCACTGATTCAACACTACGCATTTATTATCTAAAATCATCAACAATTTTTTAAACGAACAAGACATATATTAACGCCCAAGTTTAAGTGCATTCTTTTAAATACTTATTTCCTACCGTCTTACATCTTAACTTTAATAAAAAGTTACTCTTCAGCTCTATTTCAGTGCGCTTAAGATTCACTCACGGTTCTGATGGCGTCACTTCAGCATATAAGTCTGATGGACGCACTTCTATCAAGGAAAGCGGCGACTTTCTTCCGTTCTAATCTGTCAATCAAAATATAAATTATTTTCAAAACATATTAGGATGTGACCGAGGGAACGATTCTAAAAAACACGACTATCCGCTATACATCTCAGTGCGAAAGGTGTGGCTGTAGTGTCCGCAACTTTCCAGGAGCTTCCAAGACTCAGCCTTTCGGAAAAGCCTAAATGGGAACTTCGAAGTCGACTGGGTCAACCTTCGTTCGCGACGAGGTCGATTTTGAGATTAAATTTAAGAAAGAACGGTGATACAAGTTTCCATTACCAATTTATCAATCTTCCGAGAAGATGACCTGTCGACAAGTTCCACGCCGAAATGGACACTTCTGCATCGCCTCAGCTACTCATTATTTTTACGACGATCGGTCGGTGCGATTAGTTGAAGAAGGAGTGCACGCTAAAAGAGCGCTTTACTTGGCGACTAGTGAGACGTGTTCTGTCAATCCTGTAAATGCCGGTCCTATAAACTTGGTTTGTATTTAAAGAAATACCTAAATTATAAAGAGTATTCTACAAAATTATCCTTGAGAGTGCGGTACCTTCAAATGAAGATGGTTGTATAAAAACAATGTTAAGCCATCACAAGGAAGACTCTACCAAATACATTAAATTTAAAGTCGTCAAAATGTAGCGAGATTTGCGGATCGTCGGCACCTAGTTGAAAAGGTCGTGGAGATATACATACGAAGAGAGCATTCGATACCTGGAAGTCACTTAAATGTGGACTTGAGCGAATAAGTGCCAACTTTAAAGAAACTCACTTGATAAAGATAAGTAAGAAAACTATATTGTGAAAGATCTTAAAGTGTGCTTCAGAAAATGAAGGAAATCTTCTACATGCGAACCAGTTGAACTAACGGCTTTAAACGTTACCTTACGTAAACTTACAAATATTTAAATTACTTAAATGATAAAATTTCCTGTCAAGCACTTCAATTCGAAAATAACAGATTCAAAATATAGCGCAACTTAATATACGAGTGCTACTTTAAAACAATTCAATTCTGTATATACAAATGTAAATTGTGAGTACAAAATTAATAATGTATTTCTGGAATGGCCGATTGGTACATTAAAAATCGAAATTTAAAGTCTAATTTTACACAATAAAACTTCAGAAAATTGAAAAAAAAGTTTATTCAACTAAGTTCGATTCGTGTAATGAATTCCCTCCTAAGGGGGCGAAATAATGAGACCCCTCTTTAGACAAGAATGGAAAGTAATGACCAGAAATACTACACCGGCATTTACCCCAGAGGAGATCTCAAGGAAATACTCAAAACCTGAATCAGAGCAGAAATAAAATCTAAGCCCTCTCCATAGCCTTAACTACTGCACTACCCCATCTGGTATTGTGTAATTAAAATTCGTTTGATTAAACTCGACTTGGAATAGTAAGACAGATCAACGTGTAATAAGCATGCTTTAAAACAAAGACAGGGTTGTTTTGTGAATAGACACTTCTTCACTAAGACCGCCCAAAGAGGAAATTTAGCACCGTGGAACAACCGATTTCAGGCACAAAAGCCCTGATTTGCAGGAAAAAGTCACCGGAGTTGCCAAGTTTTTCGCGTATGTACTGCCTCTGCCAGACTTCTCGGGCTGACGATGACCTTTTGCCTTCAACTTTGTGCTATTACAAGAAAATTAATCTTCAAGGCTAGTTTGACATTTTAATTTATGAAACGTCTTTCATTTATTAAAAATTAAATTTACACGAATTTACATGGAATCGCTGACCGAATTTTTGCTTTACTTATTAAAAATGCAACAATATACACTAATTTAAAATGCCTATTTTTGAATTAAACAAAGAACTTTTATCACTAATTATGGGGGATACGCATTTTTGAGATTTACGGGCAACTAATCACTCCGTGGTTGAAAACGTTGTTTTTGTCACTTCTTTTGTTTTTGAATTTGTCAGATTTTGGCTGCGTTCCGCTAATAAAGGACAAAATCTTTTTTCTTTAAGTTGCCGCCATGGATTGGGTTTTCTTAGCAACGGCGTTGTTGACAGAACAACGGAAAAATAGAATTTAGAGAAAAAGTAAATAAATTGGTTGGTTTTTGTAATCGGATAAAAAGCACGATAGACGCGTTTCTTTCACGTCCGTGTCGATTCAGAATCTAATCGTTCCAGTAAGTGTGACAGAGAAACGTAATTTCCGAACGTCTGATAGAGTTCGGTGACATTTCAAAAGCGGGTACGCATTTGTCGAGTAGTTAGGGCAATAAATTCGGTCGTGTGTTGGCTCTGTGTTAAAATACAAACGTTCGGGACTCAACATAGTGTCAAATGTTGGAAGCCTCGACTTAAGAGATGGAATGGTATATCTCTGGGAATTAATCAACGCGTTTCACGCCGTAGCCGTTTTGTTGAACGTATGAAGTTCTTGCGCAGGCGCGAGAACCCATAAGTCATCACGACGGACCATTTTGAGTAATTCAACAACCCAAACCCTTTTGTTATTGTTCTCTATTTTCTTATGGTTGACCTTAGAAAGGCGTAAGAACTTAAACCTTCCCATGTGACGGGAGATCACTAATACATATCTTCTGTGGAGTTCGTGGACGCATACTTGCGTTGATGGTGTCTAAATATAGATTACCCTAATTTTAGTGTCAGTAGATTTGCGTAGTCCTTTTTCTATCTCTTGAATAAGGCCAAATTCAAGGGACGGAGAAGTTATTCTGTAACCTATTTGTAACTGTTGTTTG
>JAHWXV010370954.1:0-21310 GCA_024586415.1 Phrixothrix hirtus | reverse complement strand
ATTGTATTGCAATTGATAGGATTTTCATCACTGTTTGGACTTCCAGCATTTACTACCATGTACCATTTTTATGCGATTTTATGCAATTTTGTGCGAGATTTAGTCATTTTTAGTTTTGATTTGAAAATTTTATAGAACAATTGCTTTTTGTAACAAACCAAGCGTAATGACACAATTGAAAAAAATAACACTATATCTCAAACAACTTTGGAGACGCTCATTAACCGAATATTTCTGTAAACCGGCAATAATTGTGTTTAACTAGCAATTTTGCTATGTTTCTTCGTGAAGATCATGTTGTCAAAACCATTGCGTAGTCTTTGCATAAAGAAAAACCTAAAATATGTTATACAACATCAAATATAGTTTTTATCACTATTAATACAGGGTTTTCACAAAAGAACTCCGAGGTTTTGAGGTTAAATATTTTTATTAAATCAAAATCTTAGTTTAATATATTATACATGAATTTGAAGGTAATATTCTCAAGATTTTATAACAATTTAGTACATTTCAATATGAGCGTTGACATTAGAATATCGTAGAAAACTCTCACTCAGTGTATCTATCGCAACAGTTAGCAGTGCCGCGGAGCGTTGACCTTGCACTAGCGTAGCAGATATTAACTCAGTGTATTTTTTGCTACAATTATCGATTAGTTCTTAGTAAGTGCAGTTTGTTTTCAGTTAGTACAGTGCAATGGCGACGCTCTAATAAAAAGCTCAATGTGTTATTTGGCTCGTAGAAACTCGTTCGGTTGTCACAGTACAGAAGAACTTTCGATGCATTTATGGTGGTGATGCGCCTCCGGATAAAACCATTCGGCAATGGCCAAGTGCGTTTAAAGAAACTGGAAGTGTGTGCAAACAAAAGTCGCCTGGTAGGCCGCGTGTGTCAGAAGATAATGTTGAAAGAATCCGAACATCATACTTACGAAGCCCTAAAATAATCCTTGACACGACGCAGTCTCAAGTTGGGGATACCGAGATCAACTGTTCATAAGGTAGTTCACAAAAGGCTTTCTTTAACTGCTAACAAGTTACAAATTTTGCATGAAATTAAACCAACAGATAAGGACAAGAGATTTCTGTTTTCTATTAATATGCTAAACAAAATTGACGAAAATAACAGTTTTTTAAAAAATGCAATTTTTACCGATGAGGGAACTTTCATGTACACGGTACTGGGAATCGACAAAATTGCAGAATACGCAGTTCACAGCTGCCTCATGAGTTCACAGAGTATCAGCGTGACTCATCCAAAGTGAATGCTTGGCGCGGCCTTATGCATAACAGAGTTATAGGTAGGTCCCTTCATTTTGTTGAAAAGGCAATAAGGGGTCATATTTATTGTAACATGTTAGAGGAGTATGTTTTTTCTCAGTTGGATGATATTGCGGCGGAGAAGGGTTTTGTCCATTTTCAGCGAGATGGTGCACCGCCTCACTTTAATTTGCGTGTGCGAGGAGCACTCAATACTCGATTCGGCAACAGGTGGATTGGAAGGGAAGGGCCTACTCCTTGGCCTCCAAGGAGCCCAGGTTTGACTCCCTTGGACTTTTTCTTCTGGGAATATGTGAAAAACCTCGTGTATTCAGAGAAAATTCGAGATCTAATCCATCTCAGCCAACTGATATTCGCTTACGTGGCAACCGTCACTCCAGACATGCTGGACAGAATATGGTAAGAGGTAGACTTTCGTTTGGACGTGTACCGTGCCACTAATGGGGCCCACATTGAAATTTACTAAATTGTAATAAAATCTTTAGAATATTATCTTCAAATTCATGTATAACACATTAAACTAAGATTTTAATTTAATAAAAATATTTAACCTCAAATCCCCGGAGTTCTTTTGCGGAAATCCCAACATTCAAGGAGTGTATATTCCCAATATACATATCAACTTTGCGCCGTCTAAAACTCTGGTACAAGGCTATAAAATCTTAAATATTATAAATATCTCAGAAAAAGGTTATTAATAGATGGATGTATGCAATGTAATTGAAAAAAACAGATTTTGTCCTAGTCTAGTAATTTAATTCATTCGTTTTTCAGTTTTGCGCATTTCATTCATTGAATTGAATCGCGAGGCGTGTTTTTTTAATATTTATACATTATATTTCGATCTTTGACTTTATCCATATTCTGATTCGCCCTATTGGAAATAGTTACCAATTTATAAATTATTTATAGTTTTGCATGATGAACTCGTCTTGTATTCCCATCGTCTTGCGGCTTCTCTTCGTTGGTATTCGTCAGTTAGCAAATAATACCTCCTTGCGATTAATCCAAAGTTGGTATCCGCTGATGAGAGAGGCTTGCAGTTAACTAAGTGGTACCTAATTCGGCGATAGCTTATTTAGGGACCACTTTATGAAAAAAGATGTTTTTTGAAGGTCACTTATATCACATACGAATCATCGCAATTCCTTTAAGAAATAAGTTTGACTGATAACTAAATTCTACTTGATGGTACATCGTATCGTTAAAACTTTCTTCCAGATCCGGGGAATTTTTTAGGGGATATCTGCTCTGAAAAATCGAGTTTAAATGGTTAGTGGTTCATTCTCATGAAGGAAACGTTGCGTTTGACAAAATTCTTGTAGCAGAAGGTTTAAATAAGAATGTTATTAGCTGACGTTTCATCAAATTCCATCATGGATAATCCATTAAAAAGCGCGGCTTGCAGTCAACCCCCATGCACCTATGTCAGCGTGAGCTTTCCAGAAATGACTTTCTGTAAAAAGGCGAGTTCTGAAAGCTTGGGTCACCGGGATTTCCTTAACTGATAGCTACTGTCCCTTGAGGTTCAACTGTGTTCTTCAGATCACTTACAGATTATTACATGCCAGAATAATTTCTAGGACAGCCTATGGTGAAGATTTTTGTTAACTTCGTATGAGTTAGCGGTTTGTTACCTTGAAGGAAACTTCGAATGTGACAGAATAACAATTAGATTATTTCAAATACATTTCACAGGTGATGTATATCAAGTTTCTTAACAATGTAGTTAACCCCGACGCACTGTCAAACTTTGGAAATGGGTAACGTTGGCATAACGTGCGCCCACAAAGGTTTCTTATACCTCTTTTCTTTTATTTCCAGGTTTTAATGATAGTATTCCAAAATAGTGATTAATAAACTACCTCACATTGAAAATGATGCGAAGGGACAAAAACGCCCTGGGGAAAAACGCTATAGGGACTACATAGAGATGCACTTACAGAAAACGGTGGATGCGTGCGTGCTAGAGAATGATATGTCATAGATTAAAGCTCCCTTTTAAAGTAACTTGTTTGGAAGCCGCAAACGACAACCAGGTCATCCAACTACTCTAAACTCCAATTGCAGCAACGCTTTCCCAGGAAGAGCTGTCTTGAAATATGTTGGAAAATAAGGTCAATTTATCCTAGAGTGACGTAGCAATAAGCTAGGCCTACATTTCGTCGAAAAATTCATTGAGAAAAACAATCTTAGCGTCAGTTTTTTCTCAAATATTCATAGATGTCGTGCTTCCGTTGTGCAGATAGAAGTTTCGTTGGGCAAATTCTGGAGACTGCTAAAACAAAAAATGTATACAGTTTTGATGAGAATGGTATTTTCCTGACAACTTTAGTACTAAAAAGGTGTTGGTGCGTAGAAGCACAAAAAGGGCAGTTCAACTTAGGTGTAATGTTTTGCAAAAACGCAGATGTAACAGTCCTATCATCTATGGTAGTGTACGAAACTAATAATTTATTCGAAAACTGGAATACTGGCAGTACTCTAAGTAGAGAAAAGGTACGCTTGCCGTAAATTTGTCCGATGAATGGTTCTACAAAAGATTTTGCCATATGCCAGACATTTGTGATGGAGAAAAAGCAGAAATTTCCTCCAGCTGCGATTGAAGCTGCTACACGGTTTCCTGGCTTCACAATTTTAGTTATTTTATGCAGTGTCCTGACATGTTCATCTCACTCCCAGGCAAAAGAAGCGAAAAACTATTTTAGATAGTTGGAGGAACCTTATCCAAAACACTGTTGAGAGAAATCAAAAATTAGGATTTTGTGCGATTAAAATTCTCTCTAGTGGCCTACAACAACCTAGGTTACCTAAAACCTCAGACCAAGAGACTGACAAGATTTCAACCACTCTCAGTAACAGTGTGTTAGAATTTTTGCATGAAACACTTGAATATTAAAGTTTCAAAGAAAACGAGGAAGGAAAACCATATATTCAGGAAGAAGTACAAGTTGATCAACGAAGGAATAGTAAAGCGAGGAACATAACCAGTTTAAAAGAGGCAATTAAGGAAGCAAACGCTTTACGTCTAAAGGCAAGAGGAAAAAAGACCTTACATGGAAAATAAACTGACCTTGAACACGGAGCATCAGAAACTTACCAGAAAAATAAGCGCAAAAAAAGCGCTTCCAGGAAAGCCACCCAGATAAATTAATGCCTCTCCGCTTTTTTAATAGAAATGTTGAAGATTGTGGGATTTGTGCCGCTGAATGGTTTGACTTGATTCAATACATTATTTGTAGATCTGAAGATCTAAAACGTAATCTGTTTGGATAACGACGAAATTGATTGATGTATCTTTTTTATCATTTAAGTCTGGATTTGTATTACTTATACTGTTTATGTCCTTGCCATGTTTTAAATTTGAGTTTATTTAAAATAAACGTATTTGGTGACAGTAACGAGAAAAGTTAACCAATTGTTGTCTAGGCGATGAAGCATTTATTTTTTGGTGCCAAAGTAACGCCTTGATAAGGCTGAATTAAAAAGCACTAACTTTTTATGTTCTGCCAAAGTAGTTCTAAAGGCATATCTGCCTTGGAACCTCGCTAAACAAGTCTTTTTTCGAAAACTACTGTCTCTGTAAAATTCATCTTTGATACGATGAGAGCTGGAGTTTGTATTGTCAATTTTTTTAAATTAATCTGTATATACACAACGTGTGTAGCCCTGCTTTATGGTACCTGAGCTTACCAGAAGTCTCCGACTAGCGAAGGTGCCTTATAGCCACCTACAGATCGTTTCGGTGAGGATGTCTTTGACGATTTTTAGAGGTGACTTTCTTTGAAGATCTAGGATCTACGAGTTAACGGTTCAATTTCCTGAAGAAATCGCTGAGTGCGACAGAATTCCTGTAAATTGATCTGTCGGAAAATTAAGCCTGTCAAGCATGGAATATCCAAATACACCACCAAAAAATATTATATACTTTATATGTTCTTTAATTGGAATTCTACTGAGACGCCAGTTTTTCCAAGATAAAAGCGAAGACCCGAGCCGAATTTTTTGTTTTGTTATTTGTTGACAGTTACGGTTACGGTTTTGTTACTATTATAATTCACATTTATTAAAAATTAATTAGAGAGCCACTTCGCTCGTAAGTAAAACATAGAAGTTTTCCGTTTGGGTCTGATTCAAATCCCTTTAGTCAAAAAAAATTAAATGAAGCATAAAACATTTAGCAAAGCTTTCTAACCAATCTGTTGAAATGTTTCAAGTTTTTGCGTCACCTGGTTACTAATATATAAGCTTTGGGTAAAGTTGCAGTTTTTCTTGTAAGGGTGGGCGAATTCAATTTTAGGGATGCTTTTAATACTGCAATTAAATTTATTGAAGATTTTAACTTCGAACAATCATTTTCTTAAATTAAAGACGCAATTAAGAAACTCATAAGATTTTCAAATTCAGTTACATCAGAAATGATTGTAACAATGTAACGTGATTAGTGATGGAGGTGAGCCATACCATTTAATATTAAATATTGCCAACTATTATTGACAGTATTCATTGATTTTAACAAATTATGCAAAAGTGTTAAATTCAAAGGGTTAAATTTGTTATAAATTCTATGATCTGCTTAAAGCAGACGAGGCGCCATTATACCAATTTCAATAGAGTAGCTTATTTAGGAAATATTTATTTTATAAAATGTGTACAAAGTAAAAATATAAACGCGTTAAATTAATTTATGTTGTAATACTTAAAAATTACACCACCAAATTATTGAAAATACAATTTTTTTAATTAAAAGTTGTAACATCAAAATTAGTATAGTGTCCTTAGCTTTCGTATATTTTTATAAAGGAGTTGCTTCCTGAGTCCATTTACCTGTGGGTGGTTTATGGTCAATAAATTTTGCGTATGCAATAAAAAAAATTCAAATAATTAATCTGGCGTTTTTTATGCAACACAAACAAAACTAGTCATTTCGATGTGCCTTTCAGCTTTTTAATTTAAAAATGCTTTGATACAAAGGGAAGTAATTGACATTGTAATTAACTATCTTCCGTATCTGCAAATGTTGGTTAAATTGAATACTATGCCGTATGCGGTTTAAATATCGTTGAAATCTATTTTCTATTAATAAAATAACGTCATCACTTACCCTACGGCGTATTACATGAAACAAAAATTATTTTACATGCGGAAGAGAAACAAATCGCGAACTGTATGAAACTAAAGTTTTCTCAATGTATATTTCTTTATAAAGTGAAATACCCCACTTTAGATTACATAATACATACGCGGCCTTTCATAAAAAGAATAAGCAGATGGTTAGCCTGAAGATATGGTATTGTATTCCGCAGAAACAAGACTAGATATCGATGTTCAGCTGGTTAGGTTATTATTACCTTTGTTAGTTCTACATCCAGATTTCGTAAGCTATTATTGTATTTGTTTGAATGAAACAGATATTTTAAGTACTTTAACATTTCTTCTATTTCGGTGGGATGCTACCGTTACATTCTTTTACCCGTGCGCTTCTTTATGTTTGTTATAGCGAAACTACAGAAATTCTAGTAAATAAACCGTATTAAACACTATTGAATTAGCAGTTTTGTAACACCCAAATTTTAAAGGAATTTTATCAAAATTGAACCATTGCAGATAACCGTCAATTGTTCAAAATTACAAGTAAAGCCTCGGCGATAATGAAATTGAAATCATCTTTGAATCTTTTACACATTCGAATAGGTGGCTCCTATGGATACTACCCTCCCTTTCATATTAAATGCACCACCCATTTACGTATTAAACGATCGCAGTTTCCATAAAAAAAATCAAGTGGTTTTCCCAACGCGCGACAAATTTTAACCATAAGTTTCTTATAGATAAAACAATGTATACCGAATATATGTCATTTCTTGTGATACTTTTGACACAATCAACACACGTCGAAATTTCTCCTATATTTTTGACCTTGACATAGGCCAAATTATCGGTTTGAAAGAATTGGCTATTTCCTTTCGTGAAATTACTGTCACACAAATATGGTCTGCTTGGTCGGAAAAGGCCGTTCAGCGACATCTTCTAATTGATAGGCCTTCTTGTAGCAATGCTGTACGCGAAGACCGACTTCTTCGACGCATCGATACAGGTGATTGTTTTCAAATGAGGTCTGCCGATGTAAACTGGATGAGAGCTGCTAACTGCTAGTTTACATAAAATTTTCTTCTTTTGGCCTAAGATCCTGTCGTCCATTTCAACGGATTCTTCTAACTGCGCCTCAAAAAGCTGCTAGGTTGGTTTAGTGTCAAAAAAGGTGGCATTGGAATAACAATGAAACGTCGTCGTCTTCAGCGAGTCCAGATTTTGCCTGGCTAATATGAAGGTATCGAGGAGAAAGACGAAGTTTACAATTTACCGAAAGACGTCACATTGCTTTAACATCTAGAATCATAATTTGGGGTGTATAATATTTGTGTTTATCCCAGGCACAATGAACGCTCACCCCTAGATTCATAACGTTCTCGCGTCAGAGTTAGTACTATTCATGCACGATAATGCAAGATCGCATACTGCTAACTTTACAAGAAGGTGCATTCGGCAAGCACATTTGGAAACGTTTCCTTGACCTGCAATATCACGACAACAAAGATTACTGCCGAGAGCCCCTGACAACCTGGAAGAGCTGCGACACTAACTCGAGGTTGCATGGAACGACATACCTCAGAAGTACGCACAACCAAACTTATATGGAATCACCCAATATTCGGTGCTAAAATATATTTTAGAGAAAAAAATTGTTGCGCTGGTAAAAGATCCGCATTTTTTCTTCAAATGAACATTATAGAACAATAGAAGTAATCACATTTGTTTATAAAAATAAAGGTTGCTAATTTATTGTCTTTAACAAAAAAAATAGAAAACGCAATAAACAATATTATTCGAGAACTTAATGTTAAGTTTAATAATCAGTGTTGTCCCTTTCGCCCTTAAGCTGACATGCTTCCAATTAAATTCTCTATGTTTTGTTGGGCTAGTCCTTTCATTCTTCTAATGCAGCTTGAATCAATTGCTCGGCATTTCTCGCATTGCCCATAGGAGGTCTAAACTGTCCTTTGAGCTAATCCGTAGATTTTCTATGGGATTTAGATCTGGTGATCACGCAGACTAGTCTAGAACGGTTACATTTTCCGCTTCAAGAAGAAAGTCTTGAGCAATCCTGGTGGTATGAATATAAAATTTTCCCCAACTGCACCTCTCCAAAGCCTAGCTACATGTTCTAAAATTAAATCAACATAACTTTGACCAGTTAAAGTTTGTTGAATAGGAAGCAAAGATGTTTTTGCTCCCAGCACTATGCCTCTCCAGAAAATTCCTCCTCTGTATTTTGGGACAGATCTGACATCTGGCAGTGTAACTTGTCTCCCTGAAGCTCTTAGAATGCGAATTTGACAGTTGCCTGAGTTGAGGCCAATTCTACTTTCATCTGAAAACATGGCATTTTGCCAATTTCCATCTACCCAGTTTTTGTGTTGACGAAACAAGTTTAAACGGTCAATATTATTTTGTCTGCATAACAGTGGAACTCGTAAGTGTCTTCTACTATATAAACTTCCAGCACGAAGTCATTTCCGTATTGTTTCAACTGAAACGTTTACACCTGTGGTTTGCAGAAGCTGTTCTTTTAGCTATGGATGGGAAATTGTTGGATTTCTTCTAGCAATTTCGCACACAAAACGGTCCTGCACATCAACAGCAACTCTTCCACGGCTTTTTCTGGGTCTATTTTTAAGACTTCCTAATTCTAAGTACCTTTCGTAGGTCTTTGGAACGATACCTTTTGTTACGCCCACTGCAACTGCTACGTCTCTTTGTGACATTTCGTGCTCAAAAAAACCAACAATTTTTCCACTTTGGACATCTCATAACCTAACAAGGCATTTTTGGTAAGTTTTATTAAAATTTTAGTTAGCGTGTTAATTTGAATTTGACAATTGAAGACAAATTTTTACGAGATTATAAACAAATGTAGTTACTTCCGATTTTATTAAAATATTCGTTTTAAGCAAAAACGCTTA
Source organism: Phrixothrix hirtus (assembly GCA_024586415.1). Lineage (NCBI taxonomy): Eukaryota > Metazoa > Arthropoda > Insecta > Coleoptera > Phengodidae > Phrixothrix > Phrixothrix hirtus. Next base: position 12,003 of record JAHWXV010370954.1, on the reverse strand, counting down.
ACTTTTACCAGCGCAACAATGTTTTTCTCTAAAAAAATTTTTAACACCAAATACTGGGCGATTCTGTATCAGTTTGGTTGTGTGTACATAGACTATCCGCTAAAAAGCATGCCACAACGAGTAAATGCATGCACTTTATTAGTTTTTCTTTGAAATTGTTAACGTTCCTTTGTAATTACTGAAAATTGTATCATTTAATACATAAAATAAAGCATTGTTTTATCTAAATCTTAGAGGCCTATACTTATTTTCAATAGATGGTGCATTTAGTATGAAAGTAAATATATTTACAAACAATTGCTTTTGATTGACAGTTCCGAGAGAACCATGCATCTAACAATAAGTGCCATAATTACCATAGTAAATCATATTTAAAGTACGGTGCATTACTCCATTGTTCTTTTGTAAGTAGCAAATCTAAATTGGTTGAAGATTAGAAGTAACCAACTGAAACGATTTAATGTTCAAACCATGAATCGATCGGGAAACTTAACCGAACATTAATCAGAAGCAGTAATTAATATACCACAAAGTGCCAAAAAACATGTAAAATCTGCCACATATGATGCAAAAATGCATTGGCCCGACTATTAGAAACAGTTGGTGGACCATGGAAGAAAACGTGACCGCGCGGTGCGCTTTGAACATATTGTACAATACACCAGGTAACTTACAAAAAAAATTAGAATATATGGTTGCAAAACTGAAAATGCGATATGAAGATAAGTATCTGCAGGAAATTTACTACCCCCATCTAAGGAATATAGTTCAAAACGTTGATGAAAACCTTTAGTATTGCACGATTAATCAGATTAGCATGTTAAACCACCCCGAAAGTTTCGTCCAGAAACTCGAAGGTTCATGCACTAGAATTCGAAGCAGCCAAACAAATATTTGAAGACTATTCTCGCGTACGGATTGTGTGAAAAATCATGCAATTGAAAATATGGTAGAGATGCTTTTACATAAGCTGAAGATAACAAGATTAGTTAGACCAAGACCACACGGGTACGGTGCAGACAGCGGAAATGTTTCAAAAAATTGTCTAAGAATAGGAACAGTTCCTTTGAACACAGTCCATCCAGAATATAGGCACTGAAGCCCCGTGACAGTATGTTCATTAATGGAATCGTCGCAGAGAAAAATTGCAAAATGCTCCCGAATACTGGAGCAATGAAGATAATAATGAAACCAAACATCAAGAATGGGATGTTATTACCTTCACAGCTTTAGCTACGAAGATCTTCGTGAAATCGTACAACTGTTCATGGTGAACCATGTCAGTGATTGAAATATTAGTAGCTGATATGAACAACTTTGTAATATTGGGCATTGATGAAATGTCTGCGTTTGGATTCGCATTAGACTTGAAGAACAGCTGCTTACGAGACATGACGAGCATGGCATAAAAATAATTCTTGCGGAAAGATGGAATTACCAATGCAAAGTGAAACAATAGTTATGATAGCCGGATGTCCACATGAAGACATCCGGGTAGAATGTCCAGGAATCCTAGAAACTAACCATGAGAATACTAGCTGTGAAATTTTAGTTGACATAATCTGGCCGAGACAAAGGAAATGAAACCCGTGCGTTTGATGGATATCAATGATTCCCGGACGTTATTTACACAAGGCTGCTGAAATGAGATTGTGTATTATATGAAAACCAATGAAAAGAGTGTGCCTGTGAAGTATTTATATAAACTATGTGCTATACTCCAGCCTTCAAGTAGCAGTTTGTGCCAAGAAGAAAAGAAGGCTAGTCAATTAATTGAAAAATACGTTGACATTTTTGCAACTGGGGATGAGTTGAAGGGAAGAACAAACACGCCGTGGCGCACAAAATAAATACAGGCGATGCTCAGATGACTGCTTTTATCCAAAAAAAGAGAAGAAGGGAGGATAGTTAAGGACATGACCAAGCACTGAACTATCAAACTGTCTAATAGTACATGGGATAGCAGCACTAGAAGATATGTAGCTTATTGTCGTTTAAACAAACGGGCAGTTATCCGCTACTCAGGATTCAGAACATGATGGATACGCTTTCCGGTTTAAGACGATTCCCTACTTTAGACATGAAAAGTGGATATTGGCAAGCCTGTATATGCTTGACCATCTCAAGAAAACAGCATGCACTATTGGTTCGAAGCTGTAAAAATTTACTTATTCCGTTTCGCCTGTGCGATACTACATCGTTGTTTGAAAAGTCTGCCTAGGCAAACGTGCTTGTTTATTTGAATGATGGAATAGTAATCGAAAAATTATTCGAGAACATCTGAAAAATCTTGCAGAGGCGTTACGAGGATTATGCAGTGTCCGAAAATCTACAATAGGTTTCGGAAGGAAGTGAAGTACATGGATTATGTAGTTTCTGAAAAATGTGAGGCAATTGACTCAGAGAGGATCCGGATAGTATGTAAATGGCCACAACCAAAGCATATAGATAATTATAAAGCTTTTTGGTAATGCATTTATAAATTTGCAAAAATTGCGAAACTCTTGTAAAACTTACTGATGAAAATCAGTTACGGGACAAGGTATTCAAAACACTTAAGTAGGTTTTGGTAAATACATCTGTACTCAGTTAACCTGGAATGGATGGTTGATTTGCCGTTGATACTGATGCAAGTCGTATTGGTATTGACGGTGTGCCATCGAAGATTCAGGATGGCCATCAGAAACTAATTGTATATTTTAGCAAGATATTGTCAAAGCTTGAACAGAATCAGTGTGGTACCTGCAAAGATTTATGAGCGACGATAATGTCAATTGAGCACTTTTACAAATATTTTTATGGGCGAAGTTTCCTACTAATGACTGATCAAGCAGCACTGAATTGGCTACTATGTTTAGGAATCTAGCAGGCCAAATTGTGAAATGGATTTTACGGCTCCATCGAAATGCTGATACGCCTTAGAAGATACCTTGTCTAAGAGACAGAAACCACTGCTCGCGGATGGAATAAAAAATTGAAGAACATCTCGACGAACATATCACTATTACTGAAGTGGTGAATTATTAGTGAAATGTAATTACCAGAATGTAGTCAATATCATTTAAACTTTAAGAAGACATACAATTTTAGAGAAATTCATTCCTTGACTGAAGTTCGATCTCAAGGTCTCTAACTTTCCGGGCTAGTGCTTTACTACCGGGTCGTCCAGGAATTCGAAGATCAACTGGTTAATGAATGACAACTAGAAAGATTCAGCAATGAACTAGTTTTAGAATCCCTGGATGGTTTAGTGGTGGAAAACTAGCCTGGCAAGCTGAAGGTATCAAATCGAGGAATGAATATTTCTAAAATTGTATGTTATCTTAATATTTAAATGACACTGCTAGTAATGACCGTTAGAAAATTAAAAATATGAAATAAGGCCAAGAAACGGTCTAGAACTGAAATTACCTCTGAGATTTGCATAAAAAGAGATGGCCCCATTTAACTCCATTGTTAAAGCATCCGGGCTCAATGGGATTTCTTGAAAATTCTGAACGGCCTTCTAAAGAAACCTTGAAGCACAAAGCTGAAACTGAGGAATGTTACAGTTGTTGATTCCAAAAATAAGGTGGCGTAGATTTTGCGACAACTGAATGATGGTGTATCAAAAGGATACATTGAAGTGAAGAAACCTCTGAAAATTTTTCTCAATCGATTTTAATGGGCAAACTACAAGGAAGACAATGTGAAACATGCGCTTTGGGAACGGTACACTTGTAAAACAAAGACCACGTATAAAACAGTATAACGTGGGCAGACGTTGGAAGAAAGATGCGATTGTAGCGCAAGAATCGAAGTTTAGAGAAATATTTGTGGGCATCATCTTAATTGGGGTCAATACTCGCATCACATGGCTGTGTATGGGACAGCTAATGGTATCACGGCTAAATCGTTTTTTGGGCATGAGACACGACTACCCTAAGATCTGTAGTTTGGTATTAATCCTTCATCAGAAGAAAATGCCGGAAGCGAGTACGTTCAGAGCTTTTGGCCATAATTGGATCTATATACGAAAGAGTAGATAGCTAGCGATCCAGCGAAGGCCCAGTAGGGTACCAAAATAAGAATATGGAGTTAATCGCTGTTAAAATAAAAAATAATTAGGTATCACTAGAAAAAAGATCTTTGCAAAAAACCAAAAATCTAAAATGTTATTAAAGGCTTTAAATTAGCCCAATAACTGAACAAGAAATGCCTAAACTAATAAACTTACACAAACACAACGCGTTATCAAGCACGATAGGGTAGTTACATCAGTTGAATAATTCAGATTACAATAGAATAACAAATATCAAACAAGGTAAAAGTATTACATCTTTTTTAATTAAAATAAACCCCAAATATTATGTAAATCAACAGAATTCTTCGAAATGCAGTTTTCTTTATTGCACCGTATCAACCCCCCTCCTTAAGTTTTCTTTTGTAAATGTAAGATTTTTCGCAGATAATTTGAAAATCTTTCCAAATAATATGTTAATCTTCTTTAAGCCATAGTTGAGCAATTGAGCTTTCAAATTAACCGTTTTTATTGTATATTTTATGTTCGTTAACTCTTTGTTCCAACGATCTTCCACCTTTTTCAGTATAGAATAAATTTACCACAGTTGCAAAGAATTTTATACTTTATACCATTAGAAGGATTAGTAATAGTTAAAATTAAACGTAAAGGATGAGAACCAAAAACGGTTGCAAATTTAAATTTTTTATTCGTTCTTTTTATTTTTCAGATATACCAGAACTTATAGTTTTGCATCTAACGTACATACTTTTAATAACGCGTTTCTTAAGATTAATTTGATCATTAGAATTGAAATTTAGACGATATGCATATGTTTCAAAACAATTATTTTTCTTTATTAAAATATTGATTAAAGGTGATTTATCATTTCTAAAAATTAAAACAGTTGTTAAGTTGGCCTTCATTTCCCTTCCATATATCAAAAACGCAATCCATGTAACTCCACTAAACTTTAATGTTACAGTTGGATTCAACAATATAAAAATATTACTGAACGTAGGAGATAAAAGTGAAACCATAAGCATACCAAAATTATGTACATAACGCTTATTTTAAAATTCATGGTAAACGGTTTTGAGCAAAATGATAAATGTTTGGAGATTGCGTGAGGGTAAAGTGTCGATGTCTGTTTTAAAGACTATTTTCTTGAGTTTTTAATATTCAAAAGCCGTTTAACAGCAGGATCGATAAGTAAACCGACATCAAAATTTATTACAATGTCATTATAATTAAACTCTATTTCGTTTAATTTTTGCAGAAAGTTTTTCGCATTTTTTATGTAAGAATCGGTGTTACCAGATAAACGTACTATGGTGTTCGGTAATCGCTTTTAAATTGATTCACAAGGTGTTCCTATAGAAGAAATAATCGGTCTTAAAGGGATATGTTTTTGTGTATCTTGGCTAGTCCGTAAAAATGTGGTGGTTTACTGTTATGCGTGGTGAGAATTTTACGTTTTTTATCAACAAATTGCTGTTTAGGTTATTATAGTAATTTGTAAATTATTATTCAACCGTTTTAGTATGGCCTTTCTATAACTATTTATAGGTACTTTCAGTAAGTAATTATTGTATTTTATACTCCGTTCAATTAAGAATCACAGTTGCATTACCTTTGTCTGCAGGAGGTATTTTGATGTCATTGTCATTTTTAATTGAATTTAATTTAAAAAATTTTCTTTAGACTAATAATGTTTCGTGCAAAATAATTTTATTTTCAACACGAAATGCTTTTACAATATCAGATTTCAATTTTTGTTCAATAAAAATTAAATTAAATTTGTTAAAAGTTTTATTGCTAAACATTTTTTTAAAATTGACAAGTCTGACATACTCAACTTTTTATGAAACAAATTAATAATATTTTTACTTTTAGAATCTCTATAAATATTATTAGTTTTCAAGTGTAACAGTTTTTCAAATGTATGCATATTTGTATCCGTTCATAATGAAGTGGGTTTTCTAACTGATGCTTAAACTAAATTTAATCTAATAAAGGTACCCTACAATAAAGGGCGTTTTTGTAACTCAAAATGTCATTAGAAAACCTTTAGGAATAGTGCCGCTAATTTTATATCTATATAAATTCTAAAGCTGGTGAATTTTATTCTGAGTTGCTATGTGGTTGCTTCAACCACAGCGACGACGAGGCTTATCACCTATGCTATAACAATCCTAGTAAGGCGGGTATAAAATTAGGGTCAAGGATTAATAATGTAATATACCGGATTAGGAACTGCACAAAATAAAATCTAAATTGGTACACATGAATCGATTAGCTCCTTATGCTACTGGCAATGCTTACCAAGCATAATCAGATATTGTGGTAGAGAATATGGAGATCCACAGTAAAGAACAATTATTCACAAATTTCATGGCATCCTTTTCGTAATTTCGTAAAACTCGCCAAATCGTGTATAAGGTCTGTGGCGTATTAGAAGAGTACGATTTAGCCCACAGTGGTGTAAGCTATTTATGGACGTTTTGTGGTATTTCTGTCGAATTTAAGGAACGATACGCTGACATAGAAGCGATACTACGGAAGGAGCCGGAACTTGGAGAGGAATGTCATTTTCGGCGCCATGCCGCTAGGATATACGAAGTACCCTCTATTTCATTACTAAAGGATACGAAGATCTGTGGAAGACATCGTGGGACTTAAGGAAAGAACCTTGTACCGATGATGACATAAAGCTAGTCATCAATGGTATATTGGTAATTGGTAACTTTCATGATAGTCCACACCTACAAATCGAATTATGTAACATAAATGGGTAAGCGCCATTCTTACTTGAGAGAGCGTAGAAGTAACACGTATCTAATTGTGAAGTTAGCTCGGATGTGTATAGTGTGTTCTGTGTGCTTGGCGTTAGGTCCTTACTCTAGCAGTGGTGGGTCGCATGAGGGATCGACTCGCTTACAAGCAGCGAAGAAAAATCTGAAAATCCAAATCATAGCAAGAGATTCCGATTAGTTCTGCACGCAAAAATGGCAAAAACAGGCGGCCTCACTTAACCGGTTCGGACCAAGAAAAGAGTAAGTTAAACAAATTAAATCTAGCAATACTTAATGATTCGGCTGTACGACAAATAAACACGCACTGATTCTGATCACCAAAAACTCATACGAGCGAGCCTCGCACTCCGTTCCAGTATTGGTCTGAATGTCGACTAATGATTTAACTAAACCTGCAAGGCTTAAGTTTTCAACAATGGATTACCATATTACTAACAGGGATAAAATCATAAAAACCAAGAAAGAAATAGTCATACAAAGCGGTCCTACAAAGGCGGAGGAAGGCATTAGAAAGTTAACGGAGGAACTAGTCAGCTTTGAAAACGCCGAAATGAACCAAGAATATTTCAATGACAGATTACCCAAAAGAAAAAGACTGAGGAAGAAGCGGTTGTCGAAAACGATGAAACAACTCCGTTATCCATGGAGTACGAACACATAACCTGTCAAGAGTCTGTAGATACACAAGAGACACAACAAGAAATGGAAGACTTTCCACCCTTGAATATTCCAATAAAGAAAACCACACCGACAATCACGACACAGGAACCAAAAATAAAAAGCCCCCACCCATCGTCTTGCGAAACAAGGACGCATATGCATAAATTAAGCTAGTGGCGGAGGAAAACAATGTAGCCGTAATAAAAGCTATGAACGCCCCTGAAGGGATAAAGATGTTCATTGACTCCCCAAAGGAGTTCAGATTACTAAGACATATACTAAACGATATGAAAGAGCCATGCGACATCTTCCAACTCCCAGAGGAGAAGGAGTTGAAGGTGGTGAGCCGTGAGATCCCAGAAGGTATAACGGAGGAAGAAGTCCTCCACGAGTTAAAAAACAGAGGATACGAGGTAAATTCAGCCAAACGCCTAGAAAATAAGCATCGTACATTTCCATTAATGCTTCTCAACGGCCAAAGGGAAAGGGATTTTCAATATAAGGGACATACTGCAACTCCGAGTGACGGTAGAGGCTCGACCTGTAGTATTCAATGTTATAGATGCCAAATATTTGATCGTCTCGTACAGGTGCACTGCATCATTCAGATGTCTAAAGTGCGGTAAAGAGCATCAAACTTTCAAAATCGAGCTAAATCCAAATTCGGTTACTAAATTCTGCAACTGCGGGGGACAGTATCCCGCTAACTTCAAACAATGCCCTCAAAATCCGGACTATATAAAACGCAATATGATGGAAGACCTATCACATAAAATTGAAGATCTGAGGTTAAACCATGCGTTACATATGCGGGGAGAGCGAAAACAAGAATTGTAGACTCGTCAAAGCTCAAAGAAGAACTACCACCAATAATTATCGAGGCGCTAGAGAGAGCGCTAACAAAGATGATCCCAACGATAATAACTCAAATAACTAAAAAGCAACCAAATGCATTATTTGGAATGCCAATTGAATCTCTAAGAAAAGGAATGAACAAACAAGAAAAGATCCCAATAGAATTTATCACTGAGACACACCTCACTAAAGGTGACAAATTGTGGCTAAACGGATATAACATTGTTCGATCCGAAAGGGAAGAAAGAAGAGGCAGATGAATAGCCATAGCAATACAAAAGACTCTACGTGTAAAGCCACTACCCGCAATAGTCAAAAAAGAAAAATTTAAGCTAGAGGCAGTCGGAGTAGCAAGTAAAATTAACATTCAAGAAATAAACCTAATCTCGGTTTATAACCCTGCAAGTAATCTGCTAACAGATGAAGACATGACTGAAATAACAAGATTCGGCCCGTCCCTAATAGCGGGAGACTGGAACTCGAACAATTTAATCTGGGGATTCAGGTGAACTAACAGAAATTGAAAAGTGCTACAAACATTTGTAGTCCAGAACACTGATACAACAATAATTGCTTCAAGTGACGCTACATCAATTCTAGCAGGAAAAAGAGGGGACATCATAGACATCGCCATCATGCATCAAATAAAATAGAAAATTATGGCAAATACAACACACGCCCTAAACTCCGATTACTTCCCGGTCATAATCAAAACTCTGAAAATAATCGAAAAAGACAAAAGAAAAGAAGACTAAAAGTCAACTGGCTGAACTTTTCCTTTAACATGGAAGCATTTGAACCGTCTAGAGAGATAATGAACAAAAGGTATATAGAAGAAGCGGTGGAAAATCTTACAACTTCCATACAAACGGAGCTAAGGAGAAGCCAAAAACAAATAAAAAGAACAGCAATGGGGTCTAACCATCGGCGAAAAGTCTGTATTAAAGGAAAATGACAATTAAAAAACTGTGGGAAAAATTTAGTAACCCGCAGGACAAAATACTTCTAGCGAAAAAACAAAAAGAAGTCGACAAGCTTATCGAAAGCAGAAAAAGAGAGAGCTGGAATAATTTCCTGGAAGAAATGGAGGAAGTGTCTACTACATTTAGAAATTTATCAAGAAATGCAAAGCGAAAAGAGATCTGAACTTCCTCATAGAGTACGAGGGCAAGCGATACTTCTTAGATGAGGAAAAGACCGAAGCAATTAGCCGACATTTGGAAGGGTAGTTTAGAAACGACATCAAATGCTCCTCAAAGAATATAGAAAGATTGGCCAATAAAGTAGCAACGTTCATCCCGTACATCAAAGTAGAAGAGACACTACAAATTTCGCTAGAAGACTTAAAAACAAAAATCAAAACTTCCAAGAAAACGCCAGGACCAGACGGGATACCGATGTGGGCTCTAAAGATACTACCGGAAAAAGTACTCAACGAACTGGTACGCATCCTGAACGCTATATAACATAGGGTATTATCCTGAAGTATGGAAGAGAACTATAATTGTAACAATCCCAAAGAAGGACAACAACCCGGCGCTTCCGAAGAATAGAAGACCAATAAGTCTAATAAATGGCATGGCGAAGATAGCGGAGCATTTTGCAAATAAAAATTGCAACAATATACGAAATCGAATGACTTGGTTGCAGATAGTCAGTTCGGCTTTAGGAAAAATCTGATAGTAGTGCAGCAAGCCGCCAATATGATATTCCATATACTAAAGGCTAAAGAGAACCGTAAGGACCCATACCTAGGCGTTTTCGATATTGAAAAAGCTTACGATAACATATGGAAGAATGGAGTTCTGCTAAAAATGGCGAGGAGCAAGGTCCTCCAGATATTCTAAAGTTCACTCTTGCATTTCTAAAAGGAAGGTCATTCTAAGTAAGAGTGGGAAGAGCCGTCTCCACACCGAGAACCCCAGAACAAAGCTTACCACAGGGGTCATCTCTATCACCATTACTTTTTAACATTTTAATAAACCACACCCCACAAGTCGCAAAAGAGAAAGGGACTAAAATATTCCAATATGCAGATGACACTACCATACTGACAACTCACCTCCAAAACCTAGCGGCAAGAGGCAAACAAGTCAGACCAGGTAAAGCCATCAAAAAATTCTTAAAGCAATGGAAAATAGGTCTAAATTAGAAAAAGACAGAAATAATAAAGTTCACAAACAAAAGAGGAGGTTCCAATCTTCTGGGGCAACATCGCAATAAAAACCTAGACACTAATTTGAGCCTGGGGCATCACACTAAAATGAGAACAAAAATAGCAAAAAAAGGATGCATTGAAACTCTACGGGATCATAGACCCAAAAAGCAAACTAAAATTAGAAACCAAACTTAAAATAGTTAATACAATTCTGATCCCAGCCCTGACATTCGTGGAAGAACTGTGGGCAAACAAGCCACAATCAACCACAAAAATAGTAACCACAACCCAGAACTGGCTACTGAAAATGATATCTAATTCACCATATTACGTAAAAAACGAAGATACAAGAACCCACTTGAGAGCTGAAGACCTGGTAGACAAACCAAAAGAAAGATGAAAACCAATGTTAGAGAGACTAGCCAATCACCCCTCAACAACATAAGGGAATTGGCGGGTCAAATAGACGCCCAAAGTACCCTCCGCTCCCTTTAGGAGGGAGGCGCCAATCAAGAACACATGCATAGGTCCGGATAGGATCTGAACATGGAAAGAAAGGAAGTAAAAAAAATCTGTTGTGAAACAACACACGACTTTCTCTTACACACATAGATAAGCCAATAGTGTCCGCAAATGATTAAATTATCGTCTACGTTTATTTTTAAAACGATAATTGTAACGGTCACCCATCCAAGTTACTGGACAGGCGAAAGGCTGCTTATCTCTGGAAAATTTCTCTGATAACTTGCTTCAAGGCATTTTTTCAGAAAAACTGTTAATTTCGCGTAAAGGGGATTAAGCACATAATAACCGTAGCACATTTGAAAATAAAAGTTGTAGCTGTTTTTGAGAAAATCGCGAAAAACTTAAAAATTGCAAGAATAAAGTGGCACTCCCGGTCATTCGATTTTACCTAAATTCTTGACGTCTCATGCGCAGAAGATAAAAAACTGAATTCTATTTATATATCATATTTAGTTTTTGAGATATGTTGTTCGCAATTAATACACTAAGTACTTCCGCTTACTCGACTTTCGAATATTTATTAGAGATGCAGCTTAAATCACGTCAAACGAAATGAAGTAACCAAAAAACATACTAAGTTTTATAAACATCTTTATAGCCGATTTCAAGAAAATCGCGAAAAGCGAAAATTCGGAAAATATCTAAATATTACAGAAATAAAGTGGAACTTCCGGTTATTCGATTTTAACCAAATTCTTCATTTAGCATACCAATGTAGTTACGGCATCATATATAAATTTTTATTCAGCTAGGACTTATAATTTCATAGTTATTTTATTTTAAATTAACGTGTAGGTACTTTCGGTTACTCAATTACAGAACATTTTTTGAGAAACGGCTTAAATTGTATGAAAGGTCATTAAATGGGTAAGAAATGAAATAATTTTTAAAAAATCGTTATAGTCGATTTTGAGAAAATCGCGAAAAACCGAAAATTCGGAAAATATCTAAAAATAACAGAAATAAAGTTGTACTTCCGGTTATTCGAT
>JAHWXV010370952.1:0-10883 GCA_024586415.1 Phrixothrix hirtus | reverse complement strand
GCGCCGTTAAAATCCAATATGGCCGCCAAAATTCAAATATTCCCTCCAAAATCCGGAGAAATTCCATAGATTTCGCGCCAAAGGTCCCCAGATTTCCCCTAGAATTCCAAGATGGTCGCCGTGCTGTATCCGTCATTTTGATCCAATCCGCCATTTTTTGGCGCACTCTGTATATTTATTTTGACGCACCCTATATATTTATTTTGCAGCACACTGTATATATATATTTGACGCATGTTTGCCGCATGCGGGTTATTAAAAATCAATTATGCCACAGGAGGGTCATTAAAATCAATTAAAAACCGGTAAAACCGGTTTTCAAAGTCGGGATAAAATGGTGTCCCAGAATCATCTATCTCCCTCTACTCAAAATATAGCTTCCCGGTTGAGAAATTTGTATCCCGATTAGTTTGAAAATTTCCGGTAAGCTTTGTAGAATTTTCTGCATCCCTTCCAAAAAAGTGATTTCTTCTCTTGTGGCTTCGACGATGATTATACCGAACGATGAACCTCTTGGCAGGCGGTGTACCAACGTAATCAAGCCTCTTTACACCTACGTCCTGAGCGAGGCCTAGGTTTGGATCTCGAGATTGGAATGAGACGGCGGTGTCGTCGACGTAAAGCGTCGTGTTTGTCTGTCAGGGCAGGTCACTGCAGAAAATGGTGTAAAGCAAAGGCGAAAGGAGGGAACCTCGCGGAACACCACCTCTACGGTCCTCGGTCACGATCGACGTCCTTCCAGCTTGATTTTAAACGACCTATCCGTAAGATAAGACGCATTCAGCTGAATGAGCTTCCGAGGAAAATTTGCTCCCTACATTTTATACAACAATCCTTGGTGCCAAACCGCGTCGAACGCCTTGGCGACGTCCAGAAAAACTGCTGTAGTCACGTCTTTGAAGGCGAAACCTTTGGTTATTTCTTCAGCCAGCCGGAGCACCTAATAGGTAGTACTATGGCCCGGTCTGAAGCCGAATTGCTCGTTGAGAATGATCGTTGAGTTCAGGTGATTCAGAGCTATTCTCTCTCTCAGCTTTCATAGATAAGAGAGAAGGCTGATTGGGAGGTAATCCTATGGAAAGGCTCTGTTTTGTCCAGGTTTGAGGAGGATGATGACGTCAGCGGATTTTTAGGATGAAGGAAATCGCGTTCACGATGTTTACTACTATGGCGATTCACTTGGGTGGAAGAGCCGTCAGGGCCCTGGCGCCTTCCGCAGCCTGCGGAGCTTTATGCAATCGCATATCTCGTCCCGGAAAACGGGAGGGATGTAGGAATTGTTTACGCCGCCCTCGTAGTCATTTCCGGTGGCGATACGGCGTCTAACTGACCTTCGGTCAAAATCGGCATGAAGTGAACTCAGATAACATTGCAGCTCCAGGCAATCTGCGAATGCCTCCGCCTTGTCCGCGGGATCGTAGACTAGATCGCGCTCGCCGTGATTCATCCGCACAGACGTTCTATGATTCCTTAGGACTTTGGCCATTGTCCATAAGGAATTGTCCACCGTTTCCAGCGACAAGACCTTCTTCCTCCAGGTACGGTTGTAATGCTCCTTTAAACTCCACTTCACTTGTGGTGCAAGACCATTCTTGAGCAGTTGATCCGCAGAGTCAACGGGGTCTGGCGCAGTTCTTCCCTATGACGAGTTCTCTCAGATGCTCAGGGTGAACTCGCTCAATCACGTTCGTCGCAAATAGGTTAGAATGCTGAATGCTAGAAGTGAGGCGAAAAACCGATTCCTCCAGATCATTCTTGGTACATATCTGCTCAACACGACTGAGATTTTGCTGCAGGTGGGAGGAAAAGGCGAGCCATGAGACGCATCGTACCATTTCGGGTGGATTTCCTTCTTCTACTTTTAAAAGTATGACGGGATTATGATCGGAATCAAGGCCCTAGATGATAGTAAGTTTGTGTTGGAAAGAAGAATGATATCCGGGACGTCTTGAGAGCGTAGATTTGAGATGGAGGTAATTTCGAGTCGTCCGTCAATGATGAAACTTTGATTGGTTTCATAAAAGTCATGAAGTATTCTTCCATTTCCGTTTGTTTCTCGACTGTTCTATGATGGATGCTTTGCGTTGAGGTCACCAGCTAGGATAGTCGGAAACGAGCGTCTTGTAGGTTGTCCAGGCCCTGATGGTCGATTGTTTCCCTTCGCGGATGATAAATAGCCTTCAGACGGATATAACCATTGCCTTCAGTATTTATAGATACTGTAGTGGCCTCGATGGTGTGGAGTTCTGGGAGAGGTGAAACATGGTGGTCTATGCGCGATTTGACATAGATCGCCGTGCCACCCCTGCGAGCGTTGGGTCGATCGTTCCTGTAGAAGGAATAGTTCCGGAATCGGGATGTGTCTGCGGTACGTAGATGAGACTCGCAAACCAGGATTACGTCCAAGCTGTGTCTTTCGGCGAAGTCTCGAAGTTCATCCCGTTGGCGTAGAAGTCCGTTGGCGTTCAAGTAAACCGTCTGTTGGAAACTAGGTTTGAGTGGTGCGTTCTTCCTTTACGGATTAGAAAAACAAAGAAATAATGTCGGGAGCGAAGTCTATACGGGCGGGGATGACACCGATGTCGCTATCAGCTTTATCGATCGCATCAGTGTCCTTACGAGCGACCTGAGAGAATTTCAAAACAACTAAGGAACCGAGAAGCTTCAATAGGCTTGCCATACACAGTGGCATCTCCTCTTGACCGCTAGATGCCAGGCTGGGAGTTTCTACTAAGTGGACGGGGTCCGCTGGAGTTGCCGAACTAGTGGCGGTGGAAGTGCGTTGTCTAAGTGGGAGACTAGGGAATGTTGAGCTGCTGGAGGCGGTCTTGGCATGGGAAAAGCCATGCACCAGGTTCAGGAGGCAAATATCGCGGTGCGACCCTTTCCGCAGATGGCACACGTTGCCTCGGTTGACCGTGGCTTCACGCAGTTTCCGGAGCGATGGTCTCCTGCGCATTTCACGCACTTAAGAGGAGCATGACACAGGCTCTGCGAGTGTTCATAATTTTGGCAGCGGTGACACTGTCGAATAGTCGTGCAGAGATTCAGCCCTGACTATAAATCTCCGCAGTTTTGGTCGAAATCACCAATACCAACGGTATTTATCGCCTCAGAGATCCGCTTCACATGCGGTGAACCGAGAGTACCAGCAACCCATGTCGTTCCAGGTCTACGGTGATATCCGTTGTATAAATGGCCTCCGGGAATCCCCAAATAGTAACTTCCAAAGGCTTGCCCTCCACTAACTTGAATGTGTGGAAGGGAACATTCACGTCATCCAGGAAGTGCGTCATCATCATGTAGTCATCAGCAGACGCAGGATGTACGGCAATTTCATCCTGAGTCTGCTTAACTTTCACTAAGTTTATCTTCGCGGAACTGAAACCCTTTGTAATGTTCACCCAGTCGCCCTTCTTGCGAATTACGACGGGGCGAATCACCATATCGGGCTTACCAGTCACGGGTTGGGTGCCGGACATGGAGGGTTCGGACTCAGATTCTTGAATAGTTTCGAGCGGACCGAAACTATTGAACAACTTCGCCGGACTAGGCGTGGAAGCCGTGCGGCTGGCCCGTTTCACCCCTTGCGGGTTTGATAAAGGGTAAATCCCTTTCTTCCATATTCTCGGGTTGAGGCTGGCTACAGGTAGCTACAGCCTCCTTCAGAATGGAGGAGACCGTCAAATATGACGTTGCTGCCGTCACCGCCGCAACGGAAGAGGGAAGGATAGCCTGGATGGAATCTTATTGGCGTATCCTGTCTTCTTTGGCTTCGCTGATCTTCTTGCCGTTGACTACACAGGTCACCGCCGCTTGCCGTCACAGTTGCCCGTTCTCGGTCTTCAGGACTTCCACATGATTCGCCAACTGCTGGATCTTCTCGTTCAGTCAGCTTGTTCTGTTCTTCTACCATTGTTGACGTCTTTATGTCCATCTTGAACTCTTGTGAGTGCTGATAAGCACTGAACACTGACACTGAAAGAATTCCCTAAAATTCCTTAAAAATTTAGTACTAAAAACACGCTTTTGTGCTAAAAAGCACAAAGCACTTGACTACTAAAAAGTACTAAAACACTTTGCCAATGCTCACTCACTCTTCACGCACTCGCCTCCGAAGCGAGTGCTGGATGTCCCTTGGAGGGTAGACCCAATTCTCTTTACAGCAAGCGAAGGTCTACTAACTACCTACCACTACACTGCACGAACTCCTTTGACTGTTAACAAGCTTTAAAAATACACACACACAATACACTGTTGTCGGCGCCGGTTGGCGTCGAAAACACATATAATTTTGAAAAAAGCAACTTTTGATTGTGTATGTCGATGTGGTGTTTGAGAATTAATAATATCGGCATGCGTACTTAGTTACTGAGTGTACCGAGGTACTCGTGGGCATCTTGAGTGCTACGGGAAGACCTGGAGACACTAGGCTTCATGGTGAAGCGCGAAGGCAACGTGAAATTCTCTAACTAACTGTATTTACAAAAATATGGGGTTTATATATAGTTGCAGCACTATTAGAATGCGACCGCAATAGTATTATTGATGAATCGCATTTCAGTTATGAGTAGTTCCACTCATTCGTATCTTATCATGGCAGGATATCCTTATTATCTTACTTCCTGTGCGTGGGCAAATGAAGCGATGGGTAATGGTGACTTAATGAAGGTTAAGTACGCATGCGCTGGTAACATTCCCATCCCTTCAGAACACAAATCGGGTTTTATTTTTTCCCGTACAAATTATTTATAACATTGTTACAAAAAAAACTTAAAAACTAAGATTGTAAAACTAAACTAACTGAAACTTATAACTAAAGGCATATATATTAGGCGTAGTGCGCATTTAGGAAGTAGTTAGGTAACCCTATATTTAAAGGTGTGATTGTACAACCAAATATTAAGATATTGAGTGTACAGAATATAAAGTTGAACTAAAAGCTAAGACTTAAAACTAATAAAAGTACAAAATTAAATAGGTATTAACGGTAGGTAATCACTCTAATACGTATTTAATGTCGAAGTATGGTAGTGGGCGCCCTTTATTCAAATAAAAATAGTTATACAAGAAATGATTATAAACACACGTCTTAAATACTACGAGTAAAACTATTCTACTATAGACACGTAGTGCGGGATCGCATTTATGCATTGCTACGTGCTACACTGCTGGAAGAAAAGGTTGGCATTGTACTCTATATTAAATGAGAAATATTTACGGTTTCTATACATACAATACTACAAGTTTAAAAATAATTTTAAATAATAATAGAATATTTGTTTAAATAAATATTAATATAAAAGAAATGTTTATAAGTTACCACACTAATTTACACTAAACTACACTTTTCAAAGTTTTGAACGTGGTACTCATCTCTGGCTGTTATTACTTGGCTTCCTGGTGTAGAAGGAATACCCGGAAGTTGTCCAAGTTCAACTTCGGAAATTGGCGGAGGTTTCTCAGGCGGTCTTGACAGGTGGTTTCACCAACTCGATGGTCTTGAGATGTATCAACTACGGTGCATTATCCTGGCTGGCCACTTCGCGGCATATAATGTTGACGCTGCTTTTGTCCAAAGCGGCACTTCCGTATGTTACACCGAAGTGCTTTCGCGTCGAGGCGTTCGAGCACAAGTCGCAGGTAGTTTAGGTGATGGCATCATCATTTTTTCAAGGAATCATGGTTTCTTGAAAAAATGATGTTGCCATCCACATATGCTACTGTGAATTGGTGGAGGCAGCCTGCCAACACTTGGGCTGACATCAACGTCTTGAATATGGTTGCAGCCCCCTTCAGTCCGAAATCCATGACTTTGAATTGGTATGTGGCCCCGTCGGGAGTGACGAACACTGTTAGCTTCTTGTTTCCTTCTTCGAGCGGAATCCGCCAGTGTCTCGCTCTCAGACCTAACATTGAAAAGATCGTGGCGTCCCCAAGGCCTTTGGGTAAATCAGAGATGGCAGGTAGTTTCGAAGTCTCGTCCATTGTGAGGGCGTTCAGCCGTCGGTAGTCAATGCTGAAATAAGGAGTGCCATTTTCCTTTTCTCCAAGGACGACGGATGAACAGTAAGCGGACGTAGACGGTTCGATTACTTCATTTGCGAGCATCGTTTCAATTTGTTGGTAAAATGGTTTTGTCCTCGACTCCGGAATGGAGCATCCTTGCGTAGATGTATGCGATGTTTTATGGTTAAGGTAGTTTTAACGGGGCTGCTCTCGTTAAAAACTACTGGAAACTTCTCGACCAAACTCCGATATTACTCTTTCGATTTCTCTGGCAGGTCAGGTTCCATCTTCAATGGCTTTTGTCGACGCCCTTTCTCAGGCACGGGCACTATCCAGAAAATCGTTATCCTACGGTTGGTCCCAAAATGCATGGAATGACGACGGAAATCGGCTGCTGCTTGATTTTCATGGTGCCAAGAACAAACCAGGACGATTTCTTCACGGAGATCCTTTATTAGTAGGACGCGAAATGACTGAGTTATGCCTCCAATAGTAATCTGTAGCGTAGCTTGGCCACCCACGTTAGCCGTAGAACCAGTTACGTCTAGGTGGAGGGACGTGACATCTTCCGTGTCGGTGTTGAAGGGGCCCTTGCGTGGTAGGTTGAATGCGGAACCACCGTCGAGCAAGGTCCAGTAGCGTCGTCCCCGTATTTCCAGGTCGATACGAAGTAAGGTATCGACCTTCGCTGACGTGGTGGGTACGGCCAGGGTTAATGGGTCTGGGCCGTCATAGCGTTTCCTAGTTGGTTGGGAATTTTCTTTCGGCAATCTCGAAGCCAGTGATTGCTGCCATCGTTGCATAGGCGGCAACGCGGAAGCGATTAGATTTGAATGTTTTCTCTGGCCTTGGCGGTAGTTCTTGCGGTTGGCAGTTTTATCGTTATGCAGGCACCCTAAACGATGATAGCTTCGTCGAGGAGCCCAGTTATAGACGTAGGTGAATGTCGTAGAAGGGGTACACGTAGTTCAGGCTTCAATTGGTGTAGGATCGTAGACACCGTTTCGTGTTCTTAAACTTCCGGTCTCAGTCGTTTGAAAGGTGTCAATTTATTCGTGATGAAAGCTTCCGTAGATTTTTTATCGCGCTGGTGATTACCATATAATTTCGATGTCAACTAGGCCAACCTGGCTGTATGATCGAATTTAGTGATAATTCTGGATTTTAATAATTTATAATCCATGGGAATGGTTTCTATTTGGTGGAACTATTTCTGGGCTTCTTCTGCCAATGACGTTGATAGATGGTAGCGCTAATTTTCTTGAGAGACGCGTTCATTTTCATATAGTTTTCGTATTTAATGAAAAATGTCTTGGGAATTTCGGCGCTTTCTCCGGAGAATTTTGATACAGCTGGTGGAATTCTTGCTTGCTTTTTCTCCATCAGAGTTTTAATTGTTGAATTGCTGTTTTCAATCGGTAGAGTTCGATGTCGGCAAATTAATCGGTGTTGCTTGTCGATTCCAGTAATTTCTTTGCTTTCTGTAGTAGCGGTTGGCTGTTGTATTCGAGGAACTCCATTGTTCTTGCTTCTTGTTTAGTTCTTGGGCGCTACTGGAAGTATTTTGTTTCTCTTCCAGAAGGAATGGTCGACTGCTGGTCGGTTGAATGTAATTGTGGGTAAGCGGTACCGTCAAAGGTGTCGATTGTCTAGATGCCCTGCGACCGGGCCAGCCAATACGTTGTCGGCGTCGGTTGGCGTCGAAAACACTTCGTAAATAATTGAAATAAAATGCTTGGAATTTGTTAGCTTCGATATGGTGTTCGAAAGAATAAAAATAACAGCGTGCGTACTTGGATGTTGAGTATAGAGAACTACTCCCAGGCAGCGTTTACAACGAGGCACGACCTGGTAGCCGTAGCTTCAGCACGAAGCATGGCGTAGACGTGAAGCTCTCTAACTAACTATGATTACAAAAATATGGGGTTTATATACAGTTGCAGTACTACTAGAATGCGATGGAATAGTATTATTGATGAATCGCATTTCCGATATGAATAATTCCATTCATTCGTATCTTATCATGGCAGAAAATCCTTATTACCTTATTTCCTGTGCGTGGGCGAATAAAGCGATAGTGATGTAATGAGGGTTAAGTACGCATGCAACGGTAACAACACTGTAACATCTCGTTGCTTGTCAAAGAGTATTAAAAAATATTAAGTGTAGAAATGAATAAACCAGTGAAGAATCATGTATATGAAATAATATAAGTATAAATATAAATGGGACTGAAAATTATGATGTTCCATCAAATTACCAAATTGCTGGAATATATGTAAATTTTTCTTTAGATGTAAGATAAACATAGAAACGTGCGCTAAATCGTGAAATTTAAATAAGTGCGTTAAGTAAAGTAAAAAATATTACCGGAAATCGTTAGTGCGCGAGTGGCGAATTTAAGTCAAATGAGGGAGGAAGAACCAACCAATCAAAAATGGAAAAAAGGACGCCACGCTAAGAATTGCCGGGAAAAAAAGTAGTGGCCTTCTGGCTGAAGGACGTACAAGTTGTGTTGCTAAAAATCCAGAAAAAGTGTGGGTTTGATTGTAAGCTGAACGAGTTGGCTGTTTGCAGACAGCAATAAAGAGGTTTGGTGAGTTATGTGAATAGTAACACGTGTGGAATTCACGTAATTAAAGAAAGGGCCAGTGTTTGTCTGCAGGAAGTTTGAGAATAGTATAAAGGGTGCCGTCACTTTAAAAAATAGGGCTATAAAAGTTTGTGGCAATCAAGTGTTAGTCGGAACAATTGCAGTGAAACGCGGAAAGTAAGAATAGTATACCTAAAAAAGTGTAGTGTTAACCAAGAACATTGTGTTGAGGTTTCAAATTCATCACAGAAGTAACAAAAGAATTTGCAACAGATGGACAAGGCACGGGGTGTACGAATGCAGGTAAGGAAATGGTGCAAGTTCATTTAATTTAATCGTTCAACACAACGAGCAGTGGAAATCAAGTGAATAAAACTCGGGTTAATGTTTTTATTAATGTAGGTGGTTATGTAGTGACTGTCGACACCTCTGGTAGCAAATTTGGCAAAACAACGCCAGACGTCGCGACGTCGGAAGGCGTAAGGACCTCGGCGATGGATGTTTTAGGGACGTCGGCCACTGATGGCGCTTCGACGGCGGATGGCAGTGACGGTGGGCGCCGAGACGGCTTGCGTCTTCCCCAGGTGGAGATGTGGACGGCCAACTTCCAGGACTTACTTTGTGTAGTAGGCATCTTGGATGGCGTAGACTCAATAGCTAGGTAAGGGGGCGTAACCACACATGAAAGCTACTGCTCTTATTTGGTAACATTAAATAGATCTTGATACCTGAAGAGCGTCGCGAGAGCGCTGCACAATAAACTCTAACTTGCCTTCGTTAGGTAGGCGCTAACAGAAATTAAAATTAAAAATTAAAACCAAGCGTATTTGAAAACATGACTTCTATAATTCAATAATAAAGTAGAATAACAAAGTAACAATCAGTCAATAAAGTTATAACAAAATGCAGTGAGCGAAATGGTTAATAAAAAAGAATGCAATTGGAATATGCGTGGTGTTGATAGGACTCAGTGGCCTAGTTTATTTTGTTAAGCTGGAGGATGAAAATTGTGAGTACATACGTGGTTTCACTACTCGCGCACTGAGTACTAGTAAACGGCACTTAACTATCGATTGTACGGCGACGGACGTGGTGGTCCGTACCGAAGTGAGCGTGACTGTAGTTAGCGGAATATGGAGACTGAGAGACCGATTTCTTCTAGAGTTCGTGTTTACATACACTTTCCTATCGTGATATCATTGGCTGATGCGCTGACCATAGATGTTGAAGGGGGAGGGCGGTGATATGTTTGTTACCGCCCACTTACAATCTCCTCTGAGTCAAGAGTATCCCTTCAGAAAGGGGGGTGATTATGAAAGAGCAATTCAGAAGACTTTCCGGCAGTCTTCATCGCCGACATCTTAAAGGCATCCACGATTGAGGTTTTCTCCTATAGTCACCGAAACGCCACTCTTAAGTGTTCGCGACGGGAGTGCTCAACCGCGCTTCGCAGTGCGAGTAGTGATTGTGTATTAACTGAGTAAGTCCTACACTCATACCCAAACTTTGCTATTGAATGCTTATAGGCTTTGTTTTAATATTAGATATTTCTATTTTGTTTGAACATTACTAAATGAACTAGTCAACTTAGATTATTAAAGTCATCTTTGTTTTCGTTTAAAGACTTGTAATTATTTCTATTAGTTATAAGCAATCGCAGCATTACGATACAGTGGCACGCTCCCGTCACTCCATTCCTTTTAGGCTAGCCACGCAGGCATCTAGAGGATCATAATGCAGCTTGACCTGATGCACGCTCTCTTCCTCAGAGCTTATAAGAAATTCACTTATAATAAAGTTCAGTCCACGAGTCCGTACATATTAGTGTGCTTGCTATTGGCTTTAACATATCACCCTATACTAACCTTATTGACACCTACCTGTGGGGGCTACCCGCCATGTATTCAATCAGGTGGAGAAGTTCGGTCTCTCCACCGCAGTTTGTTCGGACGGGTTACGCGCACGCGAGTGTTCCAAACACCGCGGACGCGTATGCCACACCCTCTCTATGTAACATGTTAAACATACGTCTGTCTTGATCGAAAGCTCGTGCTAAACTCGATGATGTTACCGACCTACCTGATAGTGTTTATGTACATGTTTGAGAAGGAAGCTCCTCCCCTTAACGGACATTGCGTTTCGCGCTAGCACTACGCGGATGAGTTGTGGGCGGGGATTTTGCTGCATTCGTGTAGGACACGCCTCTTCGCGGAATGCTTGTTACTTTTGCCTGCCTTAAGGTATTAGGGTACCTGAGACACCCCTTTTTGCTGGCGGTGTG
>JAHWXV010370929.1:0-10731 GCA_024586415.1 Phrixothrix hirtus | reverse complement strand
CACTTCCAAAATAATCTTTTATTGCCATCAAAATCATTCTGCATTCTTACTCCCTCCTTCACCCTCAGACTCTCTTTACTCTCCTTCACAGCTTCCTTTGAATGCTTCTTTTTAATCCGATACACTTTCAGTAGATCAATTCTGTACTTCTCATCTTTGGTTCCTATCATTCTTTCATATATTTCTTTCCTTTCCTTTACTGCATCTTTCACGGCATCATTCCACCATGCATTCTTTCTTGACTTTCCAATGGTACTCACTCCGCATACTTTAGTTGCACACTCTATCATGAGATGTTTCAAGCTCTTCCATTCGCATTCGATGTCACCTTTTCCAATTTCATACTTGCATTCAGATTTTTCTGACAACATTCTCTTCTCTAGGTTTTGTACATATTCCTTTCTCACATCCTCCTCCTGCAATCTTTCCACTTTCACTCTAGTCTTTCTTACAACTGCCTTCTTCTTATATACCCACTAGGTATTTCAATGGCTTTGAATAGCTTTTATCGGCCTTTTTACAGAGCTGTTGCATAACTTAACAGCAATTTCAACAGCTTAACAGGTCTGGAACGGCTTCTAACAGGTCTTTTTACAGGTCGGCTTACAGGTTTTATAGGTCTGCTTACAGGTTTTACAGGCCTGTTTACAGGTTTTACAGGTTTTGCAGGTCTGTTTACAGGTTTTCCAGGTCTGTTTACAGGACTTCTTACAGGTTTTACAGGTGATATAGAGATTATTACAGGTTTTACAGGCGTTTCCATAGGTATTGAGAGATAGATGAGAATCAGGTGAGAGACAGCTGAGAATCAGGCGAGAGACAAATGAGAGACAAATGAGAGGTTATTATTTACAGATTTACAGGTATTTCCATAGGTATTGAGAGACAGATAAGAATCAGGCGAGAGACAGATGAGAATCAGGTAAGAGACGGCTGAGAATCAAGTGAGAGACAAAAGCCTTTGTTAGTTGCGCGGTATTCTATATATAGGTTACGCGTCTGTACTTCAGTCAGCCTGCTAATGGCGGCACCATGGGTCTTTATCGCTCTACTGCTCGCGGCGACCAATCGTTTCTAAGCTGGATAGAAGACGACGTCGAAACAGGGCCTGTTCAGGCACCTACTAGGGGCAGCGCCAAAGAAGAATCTGCTGCTGTCAGAGGCGAGACGTTGGACACGTCATGCCTTAATAACAAAGAAGAGGTTCGTGACGAGAACTCAACAAAGAAATTTGATGTCGCACGCTCTAAAGGAGCTCGATAAGCGTAGACGTTGCTCGGAATGTTAAGCAAAACTGGCGCTCCAGTATGGAATAAGCATTGCCCAGCGGCGAACCATCCTTGTGAAGACTGTGATAGAACACTTTGTCAGCAATGTTTTATGGATACGCATGCGCGAACCAGGAACGCGGAAGCTTTGTAAATGTAAACTAAACAAAGAGAGGTGTTTGTTTACAAATTTACAAAGTTGTGGTGAAGATAATTGCTGACGATAACGCTGTGCACCTGTAAAAGCCGATAATAAAGCCAATAATGATTAGTAGAATAAAGACCGGCGTCACGAAAGCATCGGCTGTTTTTTTTGACCTATTTTTGAATAGCTGCGTGTATGTTAGCTCTGAAGAGTTGGAAGAGCTTCCACTTGCGATGGTTGAAGAGTATTTGATGAAATATGGCTATTTACAGAAAAATACATCCGCCGCCGGCTGCGGCGCATTACAAGAAGGCTCCGCCGAACTGAAAACCGCGTTAAGAGCTTTTCAACAGTATTACGGGCTGCCTGGAAATGGCGTGATGAATGAAGACACTTTTAATTTCATGGTTCAGCCCAGATGTAGAAATAACGACAAAATCAACGCGTACGAAGTACATTCCGAAAAATGGAATAAATCTGTTCTAAAATATGACGTTCGTTCCCGAGACATGAAAATATTACGCCTCACCAGAGCCGATTTTAGAACCTGGGAAAAATATATAAATTTGCAACTCAAGAATTCAGACTATGACATTATGATAACGTTCGACAGACTCAATCATACGGGGCGAAGCGGCGCGCCCTGCTCTGAGTTCGACCGGTTCGGTGGTTCTTTGGGGCACTCAACCTCTCCTACATGAGACCATTCCTTGGCGGAAATTCACATGGATCACGACGAACACTGGTATGTTCAAGATAAAATGCGGCCGCCTCATGCCGGACAAGCTAGCCACTTTACCGTTTTACTTCACGAAATCGGCCATGCTCTCGGCTTACATCATTCGCAAAATAGAGCCGCTTTGATGTATGCTTACAATTTAACCATTTTGAAGACTTGGCCGAGGACGATATTGAGGGCCTTTATACGCTTTATCCTAAGAAAACTACAACGGCGAGGCCGGGATACTGCCACCACCGTCACAATCACTGCCATCACCACAGCTGTTACCGCCGCTACCACCGAGGAACCGCTAGTTCATGTTGCTGCACCTGATCTTTGTAATATTAACATAGAACATTTTCTAATTATAAACGGGAGATTATACATGTTCTACGAGCGGTGGATTTGGATATCGGACTTGAACACCGCGCGGCAAAAATATGCTAAACTGGCTATCTTTCCTCCCGATAACCTTTTACGGTTTTGACGCTATTTATCAGAAACCGGACGGTAAGATAGTGATGTTTGTTCGCGGAAATGTATATTTAATTCTGTTCCCCAGTCTACGGCTAGCTTCGGACTGGCCTAAACGCTATACGCATTTTCGCATACCTGTTACTAGTCTTGTGCGCGCCGCTGTAAATACGTACTCCGGACGCACACTGATTTTTCACGATACAAACCAGCTAGTCCATTTCGACGAGTGCTTGAAGAAGCCGAAAGCCCACATGGTCGTGGACAAGACGTTTTCCGGCGTACCCGCTTGAATTACTTCAATATTTAGATACATTAACAGTCGACTCTACTTCCTACATAAGAATAAATTTTTCGAATACAACAAGTTTACTGGTAAAACTCTACAATCAGGTATTGTTGAGCTGTCTCTCTTTAACATAAACTGTGCTAATAAGAATCTGCTCGAGCAGCTCAAAGACGTTTTATCAAGGCTTTTATCGTTCAACCTGCATACAGAATCATACCTGGCTGGATCCTCTATTGAAGAATACAATACATAAATGTATGTGTTAATTGTTAAGTTTCGAAATAGTTAGTTCTTAAATTTTGACATGTATTTATAGCTAAATAAATGTACAATGGCATATATAATGCTTTTTGTCTTCAACAGCCTTCGGCAAAAAAAATAATTTACAGGTGCTGCTCCAAGAAAATTCGCAAAATTAAAATGATGTTACACTAACAATAATAACCGGCCCGTATATAGAAACACCTTTTCAGAGATAATGATAGGAGTAATAAACAATGATAAACCGATCGCACGTCATTTTTATCTCTAGCCGGTTTATATAATGCTTGCCCTACGCAAAGCTTATGAAATTCATTTTATATGGCATATTGAATGGCTTTCTGCTAGAGGGCCTAGTAAATGGGTTGCTGTGCTTTTTCTCAGCTCGAAAATGCTTCAGAATGTAAAAATTCCGAGAAAATCGGACTAATAATAACGAAGTTAGAACGGGGGCCCAAATTTGTGAAAACGCGTGCAACTTTTGAAGAAGTCGTTCGTTTTGAATCCAGTTTTGAGAAAAAGGCTCGGCATTAAATTTTGCTTCGAAAGAGCAGTTAAATAACTACAGAACGGCGCGGGTCTGTCGCTAAACAGCTGATAAGTCTTAACAAGAATCAGCGGATAGTGTTTGTTTGATGTAATCAAATTTTATTTGTAAAACATACTCTTAAGTTTGACACCTCTTTCAAGTATATAAAGGCGGCGGGAACAATAATAACCCGGGGGATCTTGGCGCGTTGCTCGAACAACTCAATGATGGTAATTTTTAAAGAAGATTATTTTTGTATATAGGTTTATTTATATCGCGCTAATAACCGGCCTTTAGCTTACAACACCGCGTAAAGCGATACTTAAATTTGGTCGGTCGAATAATTAAAACACCCCGTATATACAATTTATGCAGCACTAGCGATTAATATATTCTTATCACAGGCCTTCAATTATTCAAATTCAATAAAATTTATGAATTGTGTTAGTGGGGCTACGCCCACTTTTTGATATTTTTGCAAGCAGTTTGAAGGTGAATATTTAAACTCACCCTAAATGTAGATTGGTGTATGCGCGCTAAAGTATTCGGGAACAGAAAATATAAACGGCTTTATATGTCTCCGTATCACAGTTTTTATTCCCAAACAAGTAGCACAGCCGGTCTCATGTAGAAATATTAGTAAATTTAGCGGTGTTAGTAGCATAGCTTTTTAAGCTCGCCTATTTGAAACGCCCCCCCCCTCGCGTATTCCTCGTTACCGCGCACAGATACTTACACGCACTCACACGCCTGAATTTCACCAGCTAAATTCACAAAATAGATTCGCAAATATAATTTACATTTAGGGCGTTTTCACGAGTTACATATTAAGTACCAAACTAACGACTGTCCATGATACACCATGTTGCTTTGTTTGATAGTTTTATCGGTAGCGGATGGAGTGCATCCCGTTTCAAGATAAATGTATTCATATGTAACAAATAATGTTTATACTAAATATTAATTAGGGCGAGTGTTAAGATTTAATTTTTATTGCAAACGAGGTTTTTACAATAGCGTGCCTTGAAAAATATAAACTTTGTTCCGTTAGAATATTAATTTCAAAGCCTATGCGTGCTGTGGATGTTTTTGAATTTTTTTAGGATAAATACGATGTAGGTGCTTCCGTGCGGATTTGATAAAAATAATACATCTTGTCTGATGCAGGCTATTTACTGTCCTACAAATGTTAAAATTCGTTATGTTTTAGCGTGGGCGTTAGCGTGCGTTTTTTCATTCTCACATTTTTTTTAGCCGATATTCAGACCCGGGGTATTATCTAGCCATGTTGTAATTTAGAAGCTGGTGCTAAAATTTTCAACATTTTGAACTTAACACTTTTTAAATAAATTATTATCAATTTCCGGCACTGTTTAAAACCTATCTTTTCGGGTCGCCTCCTTTTCTTAATCTACGCGTGAAACGACCCCGCTTACAAAAAATTCCGGCAAAATCGGACGAAGTTAGAACTCGGGCCCAAATTTTAGGAAACGTTCGCAACTTTTAGCGGGTTCTTCTCAATTAGTAGGCGTCTTCTGATTCGCTAACGGCGATCAATTGCGCGTCCAACGACATAAAATGAGACAAATCGGCTGCAATAAATTTTGCGCAAATGAAAATTTTTTTGTAGAAATGAGAAAATATGGGAAAACGGTATAACTATTTAAGTAGACAAGATAGAAGGTTGCAATTTTCGCTAGACTATTCTCCAAAGAGCTGTGCATATTAGGGCGTCTTAGGCGTCGCGGTGCCCGACGTATTAAATGTAGATGTACGTCATTTTCCCGTCACTACTATTGTCTACGAATTTTTAATTCTTGCTTTGCTATGAATATCAGCTGCCTTTGTATCTTATAATCCTAATGCAATTCTAGAAGCTTTTTTAGTAAATTTGATTCAATGCTATTACGGAGGTATGATTTAATATGTTTGCTAAAATACAATTTATGCTTTTTGATATATGTGGGCCGTGTTTGAGAAATTTCTAGCTAGTTGATATCTATCTGAAAGTGTTGATAGGTTAACCTCTAAGATTCTAGCCTTTAACCTTTAAGCTATGTACCTGATGCTCCTGATTACGAATTTATCAATTCTATATTTATATGCAGCCGTTCTATTTTTAGAATATGTATATATTTTGTTATATCATACGGTGCCGATTTTATTTATATTTCTTATTAATCAATTTGAAGCTGCCCTGCGCGTGCAGTAGTTCAGGTGCTAATTTTAAAGTACGCAATATCCGAAGGCGTCGCGTGCATTTAAATGGAAATTGTAGTCAACCATGGACAACTATGGCCTTTGGACATTTAAGTTGACGTCGGACAAGGAATTACTAAATTTTAGATACAAGCTATTTAATATCGTACATTAATAAAGGTTGCTGCAACTTAAAATATTTTAATTTTATATTTTACGTTAATATTTTAAAGCTTGTTAGGATTCGAATAGAACTTGTATGCGCATTGCTCCGCTTTTTATGACCTAAATATATAATTTGTAAAAGGTGCATTTGAGAATTAACTTTCTAAAGAGACATTGCGCCATCTCGAATCCCGGGGATTCTAAACAGGTTTAAATATTAAATTATTTCTTCATTGTTCAAATGTTAACAAATGCTTTTTTTTATTTTTAAGCAATTCGGCTGTAAAATGCTACATTTAAAGAGACTGCGTATTGTTTACGAATCTGTTTTAAAACATTGAGATTTAAAATTAAAGTATAAATTGAAGTGTCTGCTAATTTCGGGTAACAAACTATGAAATTTTCTCTGTTGAAAAAGAGGCGAACCAAGACAAAGGAGGTCGATAGATTCGAAAAAATAATTAAAGTCTAGAAAAACGTGATGTACCTTCGTATAGTGCCAAATGATGCAATTGTACTCACATGAAACGAATACCGCCAAACTAACTCAGTGGAAGCTTCAGGGAAACCTACAACCAAACAGCTGCCTACAAAAGAGATATTGATGAAATGCTGCTAAAAAGCTATGAAAACAATAAGTAACACTAGGTTTTGAGAGTAATAATTGGGACACTTCCTTCACAAAATATCACTATTTGATCTGAGAATTAAAAGCACCAACCAGATAATAGCACATCTTTTAGTGGTAGACCAGAATCCATATACAAAGTGGCGCATGAAAATTCGGCTCCATTCGGTTTTGTTCAACATTGTTTAATAACTTAATAAATAGAATATTGGTAATCTTTCCACTGATGTTATTTTTCAATTCCACAAATGTTCGTGGATTGTTTTGGTAGACATTTCCCTTAAGCGAACCCTACAGAAGGCAGTCACAACATGACAACTCGGGAGAGCGGGGTGACCATAAACCCTTGCTTACGGTCCTCTCCTCTAGAAAATCAGTAAACGGTCTGACGTATGACAAGTTGTCCCATATTGCTCAAAGTAGGCCAAGATAAGTTCTTGTTGAGTCAGTTGATGAGAAAATTACTATACAGTTGCAAGTAAACATAGGTACTGACAGTGTCATTAAAAAATGTTGCATAGATTATTCTTGTTCCAGAAACAGCGGCCCATACACCAACGTTTAAATCAAGTTATGGCTTCTTCTTGAATTCGTGTGGATTGTGACTAGCCCAGTTTCGTATGTTTCGGATTTTTCATAACCCGAAAGATGGGACCAAGATTCGTTGGTTGAAATTAAGAGAAATATATTAATACATCCTTTAGAAACATTCTCTAGCAACAGTAATGTATTCGCTTGACTTTACACACTTCTTTTATTTCTTGAACAACGCGCACGCGGTAGGGTGTCAGTTACAAGCCTTGAAGGATGCGTTGACACGACCGGCGATGATAGACATCGTGTTAGCTTGTGAAAGCTTCTTTCAAATCGTGCCGCTATGTCTGCTACAACTTCCGGTGTTCGTACAGTTGCATTCCTATTATTTTTTCCATTCGCAATAGAGTCAGTTAAACGTCACTTTTTAACTAAATCCTAGATCGTTTATTTTGCTGGAACATGATCGCCAGGAAACTTCTTATGAAAGCTTTCCCGAGCAGCTTCAAGTGATTGTGATTGCACATTTTCTTAACCAGGAACGCCTGTCGCTCAATGGAATATGGCATGACTGAGAGACACACCTAGACTAAACTGCCAGGCGCGGGAACGGCGAGGTTTAGTTACCACATTCATACGCAGCTCAGGTTGTGAAACTAAAATTGATCAGGCCAATAAATTACAAAACTGAATGGGGTCGGTCTTTGGTGCGCCACTCTGTATAAAGAGAATACCGATGCATACATACTAACTACCCATGTTCACAGCAAACCATCGCATGCATATCTTAGAAAAGGCAGTGACGCAATTAAATGTAAGGGTATGTGGTATGTTATTTTAAATAATAAAGATATTATTATTATTCCTATTAGATAAAGCACTTATTAGTTAAGGTAATAAAAAGAAATTCTAATTAATCCTAGTTAGCCACACATTGAAGCTTGATAGTGTACCTATAGTTACTGGCAATATTTTGAATTATAAAAATGTATTTCTATCTGGTGAGGATTATATGTCCAACATTTGTGAAGGTTGAAAAGATATCGTACAAAAATACATAACTAATATTTAATACCATTTAGTCAATAGCAAACCATCAATATCAAAACACGATGCAAAAGAATGAAATTTTAAAACAGTATGTACATACTCTAGTTATCTTTTCCGCAAATTTATATAACATTATTCTACAACTTATCTAGCAAATAAAGG
Source organism: Phrixothrix hirtus (assembly GCA_024586415.1). Taxonomy (NCBI): domain Eukaryota; kingdom Metazoa; phylum Arthropoda; class Insecta; order Coleoptera; family Phengodidae; genus Phrixothrix; species Phrixothrix hirtus. Next base: position 2,306 of record JAHWXV010370929.1, on the reverse strand, counting down.
TTTATTTACAATTTAATGATGATATCACTTTGAATTAAGTAATAAAGTTAATTGATGGCATGGAAGTTAAACAAAAGTATAACAACCACGTTGCTTTAGATTATCGTTATTAAAGATACTTAAATAGGCATTGTTTTAAAGTAAACTCGCTTCTTGTGTTTAATTAAATTTCTTGCCAGCAATTGGTTCTTGCTGATTATTTTAATTTGATTATCAGATTTTAAACGAATTTAAAAGAAAGTGCGCCTAAACGATATAAACAAATATAATCTATTATATAAACTTACGCCAGTCCCTTAAATAATTATATCACTCTGATCGCGCCACTAACTTTGTCGGAAATGGTGTGTTTGACTCGAACATTTATATCAGACATTATCCGTGATAGTGACGTAACCTTATCAATACGTAAGTTCCACTGAAAAATTGTGCCTAGTGATCTCTGACTAAATCATAAAACTAAAAGAAAGGCTTACTTAAAGAAAACTGTCATGACGATGTGGAGCGTCAAACTTAAGTGCAATGAAAGCAGTTAATTATAAAGAAATAATGCATTTCGTATAACTATATGACTTCAAAGCGCAAAATATGCTGCAGATCTAATAAAAATGCACATTTGGAAATTATAAAATCACCGTGCACCGTAGCTAAAACAAGATACCATCTATAATGGCGAATATACGAAATTAGTGCCCAACCTGAAATATAATACACACACTCGCGGTTTTTACTAAGGGAAACTAAAAATAGTTCAGTAAAATCCATTAATAAAAATAAAATGATTTAAAAGGATGTAAGATAAAATCAAGGAAATGTGCAAAACTTCAAATAACATTAAAAAACAGTTTCAATGTACTTTCATTTATTCAAATTTTAAGGAGTTCAAATTATAAAAGTTATTATTACATTTCCAAAAACTTACTAAATCTCTTTAATTATTATTTCAAAATGTCAAAAGTTCTTTAAATATCCTGATTTTAATTAATTATTGACTCTAAAAATTTTATTTTATATCTGATGTCTTATAAATTACGTTTTTTCGAAATATTCCGAAAATCGGGACAGATGGATAAAACTTTCAACCAGAACTATCCTTTAATCTTTAAGGGATTTCCACGAATGTAAATATCGTCTCAGTGGCTTATCAAATCGGGTGGTATTATGCAAAATTAAGGTAAAATAACTCATACGTTCTGTATGCAGTTTAGAAAAGTACTTAAAAAAATGTTGATCGACGCAGGGAGATCATAAAGGCCGTAGAAAATCTTAAATTTTTGACACATCGTATAAGTTGCAAGGGCGATATTTTAACCTGTGCGATAGTGGCGAGTTCTTGTAACCAGATGTGCTCGTATTAATATGCGTCCACAACATGTTTAGTTTCTTTTAATTTCTGAATTACATATGCAATTTGCATTATGTATCAATCAACGTTTGCTGCTTATTTAAACTAACTTTTATATTAAATGTGAAATAATTGCGTGACTTTGCTTTGCTTGCAAAATTTAATTTTAGAATCACCTTAGTGAACATATAATAGCTTTTCATTAATCGCAAAATAAGAGAAACAAAGCTTACTTTACTTTTCGGTTTTGAATTATATAGATAGTAAATTCTTTGGTAATATACGACGCACTCTCGTTTATTTTAGGCAGCATAGATATAAGTTTCCCTAGAGAAAAAGGTATGAGATGCTCGCTAATTAATCACTGGTAATACGTAACTCAAAAACATTTTATTTCCTGAACTAGTTTTTTTCTTAAAGTCACAATTGCATGATTGGACAGCGCATAATCGTGCGTATTTCCTTTATTTAACTCGTATTCATTTCCTACGCATTATACAGCTTAACTGTTATTAGTAAAAATTAAACTGACGCTGTTATTACAATTAACTTTTTTTGATAAATACCTCACATTCTATTTAATTAGTTACTTTCACTTTATGTCAATATATCTTATCTTTTTATGTCACTTAGTAGATAGTTCTAGCCTAATTAATTTGTATGCTGACGCTAAACTATTTAAAGTTTAGTTAGTTTTGTAATGTACCTGCTATATACGAGGTACGGTCGAGTAATTCTACGAGGGTTGCCTCTTATGTTGTTACAAATGACCACTAGATGTCGCTAGTGTAATAAGTTATTGCCATATTTGTAAAATTTGACATTTTGTATTGTGAAATCCGTGGCCGCTTAGAAATTGATAGAGTAGTTTGTTTACAGTGCGCGTTTAAAGAAAGTAATTTTGTGAAAAAATGGAAATTACCCGTGAAGGTTTTCGTTGGATGATTTTATACGATTTTCG
>JAHWXV010370922.1:0-20826 GCA_024586415.1 Phrixothrix hirtus | reverse complement strand
GTTGGTTAAAGCGTGTGTCATGTAAGCACAAGATCCTGAGTTCGAGCCTCAGCCGATGCAAAAAATTTTTAATATGTATTAAAATACTTGTCAAAAAAATGTTCATATACATACATATATATATATATATATATACCAGGTGCTATCATAAAGAATGTTAAATAAATTATTAGCAAAACTAAATTATTTTAACGTGTAATTAAATTTCAATGGGGCGAAATGCCTTTTAAACTATAGCAAATAAATCGAGGTCAAACAGTAATGGTATTTTGAGTTAAATTTCAGGTACACGTTACATACTCCAATGTAGCATTGGGGATTATCTCGCCATTTTCGTCTGTAGCATAAGCTGTTATATTATATTTATAAGCACACGTATATATGTTTGACTTTTCTTCAGCTATTGATGTGATTAGAAAATATCTGTTTATATATAATCAAATAAAGTCCTTGACCTCCATTTGATCTTAAAATCCAAGGTCATATCTGAGATCGAAGTTCAAGAATTTTATTTACTTATATATAGACAGAAATTTTCTAGTCACATCAGTAGCTGAAGAAAAAGTTCGGTATGTATCGATGTGTGTATCAGTACGGTTATAATGTAGGTGTTAAGATAAAATATCGAAACATTTGCGAATAGTGTTTTGTAGATTTAAGACAACAATTAAATTGGTGCAAGTGAAAATTAAACGTAAGCATACGGATTTGGTTGCAAAATGTACGAGGTAGAACCAATGCATCCAATTCCTATACACGGATGATGACTGTAAACTTGGCAAGTAATGTGTTTCTATTTTACTATTGTGTTTAATTTCTTATCATTTATAGCACTCATCAACAACGAGGAGAATTTTTATGTAGATTATAGCTTAATGTTAGGATAAATAAAGATTTTAAAATCGAATGTTTTTTATTTCCTACAAAATTTATTAAACAGTGAACAAAAGATATCGGGTAATACAAAAAATATTATCAATGCAAATTACTTATAAGAATTCTAAGTTACACATAATATAATCATCAATGATTACTAGCAACAAGTATATTATGAACATTTTGAAATTATACTAAAATACAGTATCGTACCTTCGATTTCTAAGGAGTAATTTTATATAACGACAATGGGGTGCGTATTTGATGTGCTCATTCGTTGGTTTATCATCTTTACCTCAGTTGTATAAAGTGATACCACAATAAAAACAGATCACTTTATCCTGTTTTTGAAAGTAGCAGAAACCTGCGTTTGCTAAGTCAATAGGTGGTATTGTGTTCTCCCAATTTATAAAAGATAATAACCGCTCTTCAAAATTGGAATACGTATGTAATACATGATATATAGCTGCTCCGAGACACATATCTAAGATGTAAGTGAACATATTCTTACAGTTATCACTATTTATACGTATTTTAAGGTGGAGAATTATTGGATGGCCTTGATCTATATATAGATCAATGACCTCCCTCCACAATTGGGACAATAACGGGTCATTGACTCAAGTGTAAATCAAGGTTTTACCATAACCTTAGGTTTGATCTCAAAACTGACCACTGACTTTGACCTCACAACTACACTTACATTTTAATCTCAGATCTGATCTTGAACTTTGATCTCGTATCTGTCCTTGGACATTGATTAATAATGTGACAGTTTGTAATATGCTGGAATGGACGTTATTTATGGTTATATATAATGTCTAGAAACTTAAACATCATTTTTAAACTAATAATGTCTCCGGTTAATGGTGCTCATGCTAGTGGTGAAGGTGGTTCTTCTAGCAAGACAGGTTTGTCTTTATAGAAGAAAGTGTTTCGTAAGCGTAATATATGTGTGTGTAAACCTGGATCGAAGCAGACATGTAGTGCCAGAATGTGTTACAATGTACATCGGCGTTTGGAATCCCTACCAGTAATTGCGATATCATTTGATGAGGAAAAAGTATTGGTGGTACCGAAAAAGAACCGAGTAAACATTCTTGATGTTGATAGTATTAAACCAGAAGATGATGGTTCATTTTCGATACAAGCAATGCCTATTCATCATGTAGAGATTCCCACTATCATCCAACCAGCAAACGAAGTGGTATAATTGCTTTTTTCTGGTTTCAGTACGGTTAGCCAGTCTTCGAATCCAGTCGCGGACAATGATGTACTTCTGTGGCGGGTATTGTAGAATAGCAGTGTCGTAGATTCTCCTTCGGTACAAGTGAACACCATGCAGACGGATGAGGATAGCTTATCAATTGAGATGAAGCATGTGATCGATCAGATCCTACAACTCTCTCACATCAGTTTACCTGAAATTAATCTGCTAGAGGATAATAATCTAATGGATATACATGCCAATCAGCTGGTGGGTTATTCTTTGTCACTATAGCAGGCTGGTGAAGCAGCCGCCAAAGTTTAATTAGGTGCTTGTGGGGTTATTCCTTCGGAAGAACCACAATCACCCCTACCACATATAATAAAAATTGAGGCCTTCTAAACGTTGGTTGTGCAAATCTGATGTATCTTAAGCCACCTTTATCATGCCTTTAAAATCGTATCAATTTTCAATTGCATAAAGTGATTGTGTCGTTTCTATATAATCTATTTACAAGATTTAAATAATATTACGAGTTCTTAGATGCACAGTAAAAATAAGTTATCCAAATGATTTTTAATCTATACGATGTGTAAGCATTGCAAATTGAACTGTAAGACATTTTAATGCAACAAATTTTGTTTCCAACTGCATTAAATTAAGTTTAAGAAAATGACAAAAAATATTTCAATTAACGAATGAACTAAATGTTCTGTAAAGCTCTTAAATAGTACATGATACTTAATAAAAGACAAGATTTACTGCTTGCAACTATCTTTATTAATTCCCATGTAGTTCCAAATCCGAATAAAAAGATACTATTCCACTTAACATAACAAAAATTAATATGAAGCTCACCCAACTTATATTTTCAACAATTAAGCAGACGGATCTATCAAGAAGCGCCTTTCGGGAACAATCTTCTAGGCGGTTAGACTGAGATGAATTCCTGGTGGTCCACAAATACCTAGCCCGACTAAACTGCTATAGAGACAAGCGGCCTCTTTTAGTCAACATGCCCATAGGAAGAAGATTTAAAGTTCCACGATTTCTCACTTCTAACGCCCACAACATTTACACCTTTTAACAAATTAAACTTATATGTTCACGTCATAAGCGGACAAACTCGATTCTCCAAACTTTATATTGCATAGCCAACAGGTTAGCGAGTTAAAAACTACACATCTGCCTTTTCAGACAGTTCAACGATAAAGCATGTTTCTTATCTCTATGATACATTGTGCGAAACCAGTGACTTGGTATCAAAGGGATGAAAACATTTTAAAACAGAATGGAGTTTGAATTCTTAACTTGAAAAACTATGTAAATTGTATTTCTTTAAAATAATATATGATTTACTTTGAATTAATCCACATTCATTGTTTATTTAATTCTAATCCCCAAATTTTAAAATGTACTGAATAGAAATACAATGTTTATCCCGCTATGCAGGAAACCACTAAGCATACATCGGCTGTCAATACTGCAGCTACTTTAGAAGCACCGCAATATATTGTAATTGGATTTCAAACGGATCGAGAAAACCAAGTTCAAGAGTATATGAGAACATTTATCACTGTAATGTTGAATACATCAGGGTCTATCTCAACAACGAAATGTATATCCGTATGACAATCTCAATATCAACTTCGCAAGCAATCACTTTGCTACATTATTTGATATTTATTTTAAATTCCAATCTTCACATTATGAGAAAAATAATTCACCTCTGGTATCAGCAAGAGATTACAAATCTATAGTATCCCTTATCTTAGTTGATTGTTCAAATCTAAAAGATACAATGTAAGTCAAAGCGGTAGTACTAAGAATAGAAGTAGATACAAATATTAATATACTATCCAAAACAATGGCATATTTCTTAAATCTATTTGATCGTGTAGTAACTTACAATGCTTTAACTACTTCACCACAATAATTCTAAATACTTAAATATATTTTCATACCACAATACCTATCACTTGATTTTCTACAGCCATTATGCTCATAGTTAACATTTAAGGCTTTAAAGATCAAAAAAATGCTTCATATCAAAGGAATTAGCTATTTACAACGACTCAGTGATATCTTATTCTATTTTCTAACGAGAATATCCTTTATAACTTAAATCATGAATATAAATATCAAGTGTACTGGTTAATACTTAAGCATTACTGTATCGATTGGGGTGTATGGTCTACGCCAGTGTACATCTTTTCACAAGTTCTACGTCGAGACATTTAAGATGCTGAAGCTGTTTATGTTAAAGGGTCTGAAAAATCCGCTTATATACAAAGATATATATCTCAATCAGAACTAGGAGAACCAGCACTAACCGCAAATGAGACAGCTTGTTTTCATCACCTGAAATCGCTTTGTATTTGTACTTTATAAAATGTATATTTTCTATACAATTAATATGTTATGATTTTTAACAAATTATATTTACCTATAAGGACTTATTAATACCAACGACGTCTTCGATATGATAAAGTTATTTCATATAAAGTATACATATCATTTCATTATTACGAGTACACTTTAATACTATTTAAAATAGATCATTATTTTATACCCACCTCTTTATAATAACACTATTTATTTTATACTTATCATGTAAAATTGCACTAACGATTGCCATTAACAAACACATCATAAAATTATCACTTATTTACAATTCTGAAAAGCGCTCACAATACATTTTTACTCTATGATCAACATTTAAAATAGATGAAATACTATTATCACCTTCCTTCTCACTCTCCTTTGAAATCGCATTGTGTTCAATAATACTGATTGCCAGTTTTACTTTCGTGCTTATTAGTACGCATACGACCACGCCACCGTATAACGCACTTGGTTTTTGCTTTAGTTAATTATTACCACTATCATTATTATCTTGCTCTCCTTCAATTATTCTGTCTTCTATATTTTCTTCACTTTCTTCGCTACTTGCTTCATAATTTATAGCACCACTTTCGTCCTTACTAAAATCATCATGGAAAAACGGTTTATGTTGATGAGTACATCCTTTTAAACCCGCACTATATAGCTGGTGTATTAAACATATATCACACACTTTTCCTTCTAGATGTTTGTTACAAATATTTATACCATTCGCATACTTTTTCACTAAACTACTATAATAATCGCCACTAAACTTCCAAAATCTATAAACTGCTTATGATGTACATCAAATGTCAATACTTAAAATTTTTGTGGTTAACGCTCAATGGATGTTCGTTTATCCACAGCTTTTACTCAATCTTCCGCCAGATAACACATCCACATTTTTATTTAATAATTTAATCACTATATAATTATATTAGTGTTTGCTATATTAGTAGATGTAGAAGATAGGTTCCGGGACCGCACTCGCACACTTCTAGCATTATAGTCTGGTAATATCTCCTTCTCTCTCTAACACATGAGCTAATATGGCTCTATTTCGCTTCATGCAAGCATGCTACCAATATCGATGAAACAAAGTCACTAGATTAAGTTATATAACCAGATTCTTGGGGATTTTAGAAGTTTGTACCAGATTTAGTTACAAAATCAGATTATATGAGATTTTCCAGGGGTGCCAACAGATTTAGCTATAATATTTATATGAGAACAATGGCACTAGATTTAGAGGGAAATTTGAAAAATATCTAACCCACAAGATTGAGGAAAATGACGGTCTTCGATACAACTGAGATGTTTGCAGATGTTTGCATCTAGGCCATTTTCGATCTTTCGTAAAGGAATACACAATTTCATGCTAGTTATTTTCAATGTATCAAGGGAACAATATTTCACGTGGGGGAATACTACATAAACTAGGATTTTTATACGCATAATCTTTGAATCACCCCATCCCGAACACCTTAATTAGGGACTACTTTTATAATCCGCGGCGTATTACTACATAAACGGCACATCCACCCTCCATACCTCATCCAAAGCATATTCCAATAATGCCACAAAGCATTGTGGGAAATCTGGAAGCAGTATATAAGGAGGCAAGACAGTGAGAGGACCGCATTTTGTATTCGAAGTTTGTACTGGCAAGTTCAAATTCAAAATGTTTACGTGTCAATCTTGCGACAAGCAGTTTTCTCGCAAAGATATTTTATTAAAACATCAGCAAGGTTATTGCAAACCAATAGCCAATTTGTGTGAAGTATGTGAAATTATTTTCACCAGCCAGGGGCATTTCGAAAAGCATCAGAGAGAGAAACATGGATTACCGAAACGAAAGCTGGAAAATGATGATATAATATCATTTACAAGTTATAAGAAGGCTCGCCTCGAGGATCAGTCAAATTATGTGGGAGATATGGCAAGGTGCGACCATTGCGCAATCGACATCCCAAAAAGATACTTAAAACAGCACTACAACACCTTAAACCATAAGAAGAATGTGTGTGTGGTAGAGGGGGGAGGAATTTAACTAATAAAACAAGCATTTAGAAATAGATTAGCTACTTACCGTATTACTCCAGACAATAGAAGATTATATGTGGATATAAAAGAATTTCCATTAGTTTTAAACTCGAAAGTTTTGAAGTATCTACAGCAAGAAATAATCAAGCATTCAGCGGTGAAGGTGAACATCGAACTATTCGGACATTTTATTCAGAAATCGAAAGCTACAGGGGAAATAAAATCATTTAATACAAAATTTACGAATATAGAAACATCAACAGATCTTAACGGGGCATTTGATAGCTTTACAGATGTCATAGACAATAAAGCGAGCGAGTTTCAAGAAAGGGGCAGTGGGTGGGCGTTGAAAGTAGTATTATTTATTGAAGCTAATATAAACAAATATAACCCATTAAAGGCCTCATCATATATACCTATACCGCCAAGTATTCGACCAAAGAAAGTTATAATTAATATTCAGAATTCCAACAAAAGATGTTTTATGTGGAGCATTTTAGCTGCCCTACATCCGGTTAGTTATCAATCAGAACGCGTTACCAACTATCAAAGATATGAAAATGAGCTGAACCTTACAGATATCGAATTCCCGGCAAAGCTAAAAGATATTAGCAAATTCGAAAAATTAAATAAAATATCGATAAATGTATATGGTTTGGAGATGCTCCATCAAAATTCTAAAGTAGATTATAATATTGTGGGTCCCCTACATTTTATAAAAAATAGGTTACAAACGTATACAAACATATGCCAGAACTGATTACCTGTGATATTGTTAGATATGCAATTAACGAGGGTCTTCACTGAGGGCGGTTCCTCATGGAGTTGGTTATGTCTGTAATCCGAGTGTGCAAAATCCGCTGTCATATTAAAAAGAGGTTGGGACCCTAGAGCGTTTTTACATTCTAACATTCTGCCATAAATTATTTGTCATTAAATTCTATTATGCGCAACTGTTGGTCACCCTTAAAATGGTTTACTCCTTTATGAAGTTATTAATCTGCTTTTTGCAACAGTTTCTCACTCCGTTGACCTGCAAGAGGTGCTAACTAACGCGTACAAACAAATTCTTAGACAAATTAATCGCAATGAGTATTAGTGTACGATAAACGCGCACAAATTCAAATTTGTGCTAGCGACTAAATGATATTAATTAGGTTTTTTGAAGGACCAGCGGTTATTATTTTAATAACTCGCAAAGGAAATAATAAGTTAATAAAACGGAAATGGCTGTAGAATTCTGGACGAATTCAATCTTTGATTTATTTATAGTGATAGTTTGCCCACAAAGTGAATAATTAAAAATGTAATATAAATTTACACTTACCAATTTGTAGGTGAACAACGTCTTTGGCGTGTCTTCAACAATGATTTCTTTTAAACAGGAAGAAAAAAGTATGGATAACATCGACAGAACTTTTGGAAATTGGCAAGATGTAATAATTGGTTGAACACGAGAAATATACACTATAATTATAATTATTCACCCTTATGTGTAGTTGAAAATATTAGAGTGGCGCTTAGGCCTGACGAACAATATTTTTGAATTAAATTAAAAATTAACAATTTAAATAACGCCGAATAAGGGTTTTCGACAATATTAAATTCCGTGTTGCCTTAAGTCAAACTCAACGACCGACTCTCGTCCTCCCGGCAAGCGCTAGAACTAGATTAAGCGAACGGCTCCGATTTAAATTATGATGTGCCCAAGAGGACGTCATACACTCCGAATAATGATAAATTTATTCATTGCTGCTGAAATCTTTTAGGTAATGAGTAGGTCTGGGGCGGCTTTTCTACAGGCTCTGGACAGCTTTCTACAGCTTCTTTACCGCTTTCCTAGGGGTTTTTAAACGGATTTTACAGGTATGTATACAGGTTTTACAGGGCTGTAAATAGGTTTTACAGGCCCTGGACAGCTTTTAACAGCTAATGAGCTGCTTTGAACAGCTAATAAACAGGTACTGAACAGCTTTTAACAGGTATTTGTCAAACAGGTGAGAGACAGGTGGCGGGTATTTTAACTGGTCTGTTCATGCAATTGATCTGATACTTCAAATGTTTTATACATTATCCATATTTAATAGCTGAGTGCTTATTTTGTATTTAATGCATAGAAGCCTCCAACTTTTGTTAATTTAATAATACTCGAAATAAGTATTTCATACGTTTATTTTATTTAACTATCATACATTTTCAAACTTAAACCTATATACAAACTAAATTTTGAAAGAAAGCTTTGTTTGCATATGCATATATTGAGACTTGAGCTATATATACAAACTAACAATTAACTAAACTAATGACCCAGGTATTTGGTAATGCCCCCACGCTAGTGTATTGCCAGAACCGTCGGTGATGATAAATCTCTTGTTATCCTTCCATGATAGCGCCACCTTATTCTTTAATTCGGTGTAGAGTTGATTGTTATACGATCTAAATCATATCACGTTCTTGTAAATAGTAACTTTTCCAAATAATAGCGCCTTATAGTCTTCCCGTGTAAATTCATTTTTGATCACATCGTTTTGTATACCCTTAGCTGGTATAGACAGTACACCTTCAGCATCAACCACATATGCTTTCGCGCCCGTTCCAACAAACTCATGTAAAATTCTCCCCGCATACTCAACTTTCATTTGTCCGATTATAGATTTAGCCTTGGGCACCCAGAACCAATTGCATTCTTTAAAATTAGAAGTGTCATACTTGTCAATATATATATTTTCATGTCTTGATAGAAATCATCCATGTTAATATCCATTATTAATAAGTCAGTGTCTGTATATGCTAATTCAGCGTTATCCGCATAGACCTTTCTAATAAAATTATAATAGAAGTCATACATGACGTGTTTAGCTAGCTCAAGAACATAGAACCCAATATATATATATCCGTTCATTATACCAAACTTTTAGTTTTTCCATACGAATCGCTACCAGATTGTCAGAGAAAATTGAGCATTTCTTGAATTGTGGTTTAGCAATCAACGCTTCAGCCCCTAATATTTTGCCTTGTTTCCCCAGTGTGTGATTAATCTAATATCGGTTCTTTTATTCACATTTTCCATCGTTTTTCCAAACATTACGTTGTTCATTAATTTATAAAACATTCTCCCGAACTCTGGCTTGGCTGTATTTCTCATTGTTGTATTTAAATCTATATATTTTTTTAACCACAGTGATTATTTAAAAGATAATACGCGGTGCACTCTTGCGAGCTTCAGACCTGCTTATAAATACTGTTGAAGGTTTCTATAATGTATAAGGTAATGGGTTTTATTGTTTATATTAGGGATCAACTTAGATTGTTTTTTTTAGTTTAATTGTTAATAACATTAAAACGCGCAAAACTGTATCAGTTTTTATAATCGCGAGGGTACTTTTGCAATACTTAGTCTTTGATTTATTTAAACAGTATGAATCCTCCCACGCTTCAAGCAAGGTAAGAGCATTAAAGCAGTCATTGATCGGTATCCAATTGCGGAGACCAAATGTCCCTTAACTAACTCAATGGCGGAGGGGGGCCATTGACCTGACCTTTTTATAATTGTCATTGACCAGACCTTGACCCAATCGTGGACATCATTGACATGATTTACACGCCATAGAGGTTTCAATCAAATGCAGAAGCCTAAAATTAAATACGATAAGTCTTAGCTTTATTTTCTGATTTCACTGTTCTGATTAAAGCTGCTTCTGAATTTTGACATGTAAAATTGCAAACAGTTTGTTAGAAGTTTGCTACACAATTCATGCTAACTATTATTTGAACAATCACTTCTGTGTGTGTGTGTGTGTAACTCTAAGTCCTTATGTTTGAACATTAAGCACTTCTTTATTGTAACAAGCTGCAAAGATTTATTTTTATTGCAATATACTCGTATATCATTAAAATTGTTTCATATCACTCTACTATTAGACAGTGTATATTTGATAGACTTAAAATGAATTATTAGCTACCCCTTGTTGTCAGGTACAGCTAATTTTCTTTATATAATTAGACTGAAATGGTATTTAACTAATTACTGTAATACTACAGATAGCGATAATGTCTTCAGGTGCTGTGAAAATATGTATTGCACAACCACTGCAACTTCCTATATATGTAACTTAGGTTTATACATATCACTAAATTGATGGAATATAATTAAGTATGCTACAATTTTAGCTGAAATCTAGAATAAACCTTTTTTTAAATTCTTCTTGAACATTGTTAATACTACTTACTGTGTGAAACAAAGACCAATCTAGAGGTAAGTAACCAAATATTGTGAATTTTAAACCCACATTGTACGCTTGCAAATTAAAAAGATCAATCTAAAAATTATTTAAATTAGTATTCTGCTGTCACATTTTATTATTTACCTGCTTATAAGACAAGTTTGACTGCCAAACAGAGTTTTGTAAATCATTCATAAGGACAATTGTTCTTTTTACCTAAAAATAGTTCAGATATTTAAAATCAACTTCACACTTATAAAACTTTAAAATAAATAAAAAAGCTATATTAAGGTCTTTCGATAACTAGAAGTATACAGGGTGTCCTAAGTATAAGGAACATTACTTTAACTGCAAATACATCCTAATATTCACGACTATAAAGGTTTATAAACCATGCATCTAAATTGTATAGTTTTTGTAATATTTGTAATTACTGTATTGCACAAGGAAACGATTGGCTGATTACACATTTAATTTACATTTGCCACAGGATTCACACCTACAAATAGATACAAATCAGTCATTACTACTTATAGACATAATAAGCCGGCCATTCAAAATTTGCGATAGATATGATTTTAAGTACGGAAAAAACAAATGCAAACGAACATCGCAGTTATCTGTGCTAACGAATGCGGACGTGTATTGTTGTACAGGGATGCATTTTGAACACCTTCCTTAAGGAAACGTCTTTATTCATAGGTAAACTAATGCAGAAATTGTTCTTAAAACCATTAAAAAAGTTCATTGTTTCATAAAAAGCTAAGCTAAAAAGAATTCTATCCATCTCCATCTGTACATTACGGTGTATATGGGTATTCCACATACATATTTGCATTGTTTGTAATTTTATACATTTTTTTTAGTACATAAGAATAAATGTTAAAGGTTATTATTTGTAGTTCATTTCGTTCTACATATGAAAACAATGTTTACTCAAAGTAAAATTTCACTATAAATCCTTTTTTTATAATTAATTATTCAATATAAATTTATAGCACATTAAACATATATTTTGTACTTCTCGAATGACCTTTTTCTTAATAAAACATATTTTTTGACGATTTCACATTTTATTATTAACAGAAACATTTAATGCAGAAGCATTTTAACCTGAGATTTGTTCAACGGTTCAACAGTAAAAATGAACGCTAATGCAAGTATCAGAGATCTTTGGGTAACATTCGTCGCCACGGAAGTGGAAGCTGGTTACCTTCCTTTATGGCTATAACCTGGTTATGTTGCAAGGGTTTCACAAGTGACACCCACTTGAGTCGTTATCGCAGCTCGCCTAAATATTTGCGATGTCATCTGCCTCAAAAATGTTTTAAACTTGCTGAATACGTTCAAATTGCTTAAGTTTTGCTATAGGAAATGGTATAAAATCAGGGCTTCCCTACCAAAAAGTGAGCTGAAGTTAAGGGGGCAAGGTATTGGACATGGGTGACAAAGAACGGTAATTAAGGACCCCGTCTATCCGAACTAGTATAGTGTGAAAATTTTCGAATGTGAACAGCGCATTGCAGACAACGCATGGCAAATAATACTTAATACTCCTGACCTTAACTTCCCATATGCCACCCGTATGAGGAGCATATGGAGGGTTAAAACTCCACTTGATATCTTTATCGCATGCTTCGCCCGTTGAGGTATTTTCATTGAAATGTAAAAATCATACAGTTCCTTAAATTTGTTTTTCACCCTACAAAATTTTTCCCGTTATCAACATATATTTTGGATGGGTTTACGCGGCGCACGGCAGAATTGTTAACGAAGCAAGAAATACATCTATAGTCAGAGATAAGACGAGTTCTACGTACATGGGTTTCGTTGAGATACAGATAACAATGGCTGCGTAACTTTTAGATGTTTTGCAATCACGATCTTTATGATCCTTCACTGTGAATGGTCTAGCAAAGTTTGTTTCGACAATGGCAATTGGAAATGTTTTCATAATCCTATCGAAAAGAAGATTTCCCATTGTACGAAAGCACTTGACACATTTATGCACTATAGATTTGGCCAGATTTCGGCCTTTGTGTATCTGTAAGCGCTCTTTGGTAGCATATACGAGTAGCAATTGTTGAGGGCTAGCATAGAGTAGGCGTACATGTTTATGGGTAAAGATAAATTTTGTGCGATGCTGTGAAGCGGAAAGAACCAGGCATTTTCAATCAAAGACAAAATTTGAGTTTATCAATCTCCTACCTACGCGGAGTATACCATCTTGGTTCATGAATGGATTCAATTTAAGAACTGAACTGGATTTTGGAATTGATTTTTTTGCCTTTAGCGCTTTGATAAGCGAAAATTCGATTTAGTTTAATTAATTTTAAGTATGTTTTGGGAAACGAAGATGGGTATCCACTCTTAATTCAGGTAAGTTGTCTAGAAAGGCAACTGAAACAGGAATTGCAATTGCGCATTGCTTTAGAGTAGTAGGACCGTTTCATCAAAGTCGATTATCGATAATTAATCGAGGGCTCTTAAAGTTGTCAGCTAAGTCATTATTAAATTTGGAGGAAATAATTCCAAGTAGCATGCCGAGTCTTAATCTGAATTTCAGATACTCAATGCGACACGATAGCTTTGAGTTTGTGGAACGTTAGTTTTAACCGCCCCAGGCTGATGTTGGAGTCGATCCATAAGTAGACCTTGGCTATTTTGAGTTTAAGAGATGGTGTTACAGTATGTAACAGTTTAGCGAGTGGAAGTTCTCCGCATAATTCGAGTTGGGACAGGGTTAGAGATTTTAATGAGGCGCTCTTTGCGTAATGTAAACGGTAGGTTACATTTTCCTATGAGTCAATTGAACGAATATAAAGGAATGCTGCATATGTCTGTATGATAACAGCTGAGAAGTAGTGCATCTCTAGTGTTTGAAATTCTGACGAAACTACTTGTCTGGGAATATTAGGGCTATTGAGCTAATTTAGAAATTTACCGAGACATCATTAGGCCCAAAATCGTCCCAAGCTAATTTTTGTAACCAGAGCCCTTGAGCATTATTTTTAAAAAATTGAGCAGCTTCAGAAAGGATACTACTTTTGTAACAGTGTTATCAGTGAATGAGAATATTTCATAGGTTAACGAGTCACCCTTGAATTAACAAGGCAATCCTGAGGTTTTGGTGTATTTAGGCAAGCCAAAATTCAATAGATGTGAATTAATACGGTAAGCTTCAATATATTTTAGCACGAGAAGATAATTTGAAGTCCACTTCTTTAAATGGAACTATCTGGAAGCTAAGATTTTAGGAAATTCGTGGATTATTTGGAGAGCTTCTAACAAGACATAAGTTCTGGTCAGAAGATCATCTACGTAAAGATCTTTCTGTATCACACGAGCCAAGTTGATAGAGGAATTTAATAGTCAAAAATCTTGAAGGTACTGTGCCATAAGTTAGCGTATCTAGAGTGTAAATCTGTATACTTTCAGTAAGATAGTAACGCCACGACACTTTTTGAAGCTATATTTTTCGATACATTTTTTCAATGTCGACTGATATTACGTAAACGTATGACCTAAAGCTTATGGAAATTGAGAATAGGTTACGCTGAATGGTTGGGCCTACGATCTGTAAATTCTTAATGGAATGTCCGGATGTAGTGGGAGCGAAGCCATTGAACCCAACTCGGAGCTTGGTTTTAGCACGTCATGATGAGGTAAAAGGTATGTTTCATCTGCGGGACCCGTATCAATGGACATGTACTCAAGGTTCTGGTGTTCACGCATAAATATCGCGTACTAGGCTAGGATTTGACTTTAACTTCTTTTCCAAGTTTTCAAATGATTTTTGGCCTTACTGAATGATTTTCCCAATTTAAAAAATCTTTCTCTTAGAGGTGCCTTTACTATTAACCTACCACTTGCATCTTACTTTTTGTTCTTGAGAAAACGAGACTCGTATTCCGTTCCCACAATCGATCGAGGATATTCCATTTTGACTTCTTCAATTTCCCAAAATTTAGCAAGCGGCGATTACACATCTTCAGAAGAAGCCCAATTACAATGTGATTTGTTTATTGGATTGCCACTATTGGGACTTACGTGACTTGTATGTTTCTCAAAGGAACCCACAACTACCCAGCCTAAACATGTACGCTGTAATTTTGAATTTTTGCGGCCTAAAGCAAGTTGTCTGATACATATAAAATCATAAAATTTTTTAATCCCTAGTAAAGCTTGAATTACCATAAAATTACCATACAATTGCTGAATAATTCTCATTTTAATTTGGTTTTTATTTAAAACAAAATCAGCACAACTTTAGTGAATAATTAATTCTCTTTCACGTATGGCGAGTTTTCTTAATTAGTATCGGCTAAATAGGTTACAAAACTTTGTAATTTATATTTTTGGACGTGTCTTTTAAAAAGCATTATATTTAATAAATTATTAATTTCTTTTTACAAATGACAAGGTTTTTAAGTAGAATACGTTAGATAGATTATTATACTTTGAAACTTATATTTTTGAATATATGCTTTCATGTAAACATAACTGAATTATTCATTTCTTTTATTGAGTGTAAGTTTTTAATAGCATACATTAAGTTAATAGACTTGGCGACTGATGTTTCTTATGGGAAGATATTTTATTACAAATGCGTGTTTCTCTATTTAGGCATTAATTAGCATACATTGAGTTTGCAGGTGTTATTTTACCTCGATTCGGTTACTGTTGGAAAAGAAGTTTTGTATTTCACATAAACTCGTTAAATTATTACATTTTTGTCAGATGTTTATGTTATTTTTATCATGGTAAAATAAATATCGCGGGTTGTTAGGTATTTTATTTGCACATTAATTGAAATATTAAACAATTTTTTGCAAGGGCTCCACTGGCCCGTGGTAAAGTACTTCCTTATCGGGCAAGAGCATTTATCGAGCTATATATAGATAGCATTGAAATAGACAATCAGTTTTCAAAATAAACAACAGTTGTAGCAAGTTTTAGCGAGTGCATTTATTAATGAAACTATTAATATTAAGACTTATTTTATGGTTGGTTTTTCATATAGAGTACTTGTAGACAATCTGAATTTATTAAAATTAAATGATGTTGGAAAACTGGATGTTAAACCTGTTATTAAATACAGAAAACTAAAATGAAAGCTATAAATATAAAATCATTTGGGAGAAGAGTTATTGGAGAATTAGAAGAAGGCGTTATATTCTTTCCTAACGGAATTTGGGAGAATATAACAGATGATAATATAAATAGCTTTAACGGAAACCTTGCAGGAAATTATTCTTTAACCTTTATGGGTTCAAAAAGTTGACAAGCCAATGGACACTCACTTAATTAAATTTAAAAACTTAATTAATATTATTAAATAATAGGTCTAACCATTTGAGCCCACTTCTGTTGCAGGTTTCCAGATGCGGTTATATACCCAACTTAGTTCCGGTAATTGAAGAAATTCAGATGATTAGCACCAACTAATTGTAATACTAAGTATACAGAGTGTTTTATTTGAAATCAATTGTAACAGTTAACGCAAATTTCACCGATGAACGGTCTAAACGTCTAAAACTTATTTTTTTGTAGCATAACGGATTTGTTAAAATTAATTAAACGCGCACCTAGAAGAATTTAAGAATATTAATTAATAACAATTAAAAACAATTGTTAACGTAAATTTTAAGGGTCTAAACGTTTAAAACTTAATTGCAGGGCAAGCAATACCAAATATTAAAAATGGAAGCTGTAAACATCAAATAATTTGGCGGATGGTCATTGGAGAATCAGAAGTATGTGTTACGTTCTTTCCTAATGGAATTGGGGAGAATATAGCAGACGACAATATAAATAAATTTAACGAGAATGATGCAGGACATTACTTTTTATTATAGTATTATATTTGTAACATGAAATAATTTTAATTTTTTGTTAATTCTGATGATGGTATTACTTTTATAAGTTAAACTGCCGAAACGATTGTTAATTTACTAAAATAAAATATACATTTGGGAGAAGACCTTTTAATTTATTTGATTCGATATGAATACGCCCAATTTCTCATTATATTATTTAATACTAACTAATTGTAATATTAAGTATAATGAGTGTTTTATCAAAAATTAATTGTAAAAACTAACTTCATTTCACTGATCATCCATCTGAACGTTTAAAACATGGTTGCATTGGAGGAATGGATTCATTAAAATTAAATGATGCCGGAAACCTTGATGTTAAACCCGTTATCAAAATTTGTAACTTAGAGGTATGCAAGCAAAAAAAATAATAAAAATTGACCTGTTAATCACTAAATTTGTTTGACCCCGCAAGGTTATTGGTGAATTAGAAGAAGGTTTGTAAACTTTCCTAATAGGATTGGAGAAAATATAGCAGACAAAAATTTAACGGAAATGATGCTAGAACTTATTGTTTAATTTATCTGGGTTCAAAAAAGTTGGCAAATCAATGGATGTACACTTAATTGAATTTAAAAAGTAAAAGTGCATTTACCAAATTAAACGAAGTTGCTAAAGCTCGGTATAGAAAATAGTTCGAGTGAACGTAAAGAAGAGATCATCAGTCGTATAGAATCTGTAGAAGCAGAAAAGACAGTTACAATGATTTAGAAACCGATTCGATAAGCTACTTGTGTGATAACTCGTATGGCAAGTATGGATGCTAGTAATGAGACAAATATAAAAGTTTCAAATTCTAAGCTAAAAACCACCAAGGCTTCATATAAAATTCAACTCGAAGATTAGGAAACATAAGAATTTGGTTTGTTAAGCAAATTTAAGAGGTTTTTAAAATTGGTTAGAAAGAACGTGACATTAATTAAAGCATTTTTACATCAAAATAGATGGACAAGTGTTGGTGACAAGCGTCACTATGAATCATTATTATAAATACTCAAGCAGTACAAGCTATTGTTTAGTCGATTACAATCTAAGCCACAACAGATAACTAAAAGACAAAACAAGTCTGACCGGGTGCGTAGACAGGAAATAGGGTAAACATTTAAAAATAGACTGAGAACTGGTTTTGTAAATAACGAAGTGTAAAAAAGGTGGAAGAATTTTTAAATGATTCAGTTTATTTATTTTCATCAACAATTTGCAATGCGTATAAAAAGTTTAATTGTATTCTTAAATTAAACACAACATTACATGCAGAATTTATTAATCCATTTCAAGACGATGATGATCAAGGTGTTCCAGTTTTAACTAATTTAACGTTCAATACAAAGAATGTTAGATGGCTACGCAGTGATTTGGTTAGAACGAAATTCAACGATAGATGTCAAACATACGTAACTAGAAATTTGCAAAATCGATTTAGTCAGTTTTAAGAAAACAATTCAACTTGGGCTTTGTTCAAGATCAGCTCTTTGTATGTAAATACAAATAGCTGCGATAATCTATTCTTTTTCGGTTCTTCGTATATTAAACTTCCGCAGAGCATACGAAACAAACATGCCTGCATTAACGTAAGAAATCACACTTTTGCTTGGCCTATTGTATCAGCTCTATTACCATAAAATAAAAATTTTAACAGAATATCTACATATCCTCATTATTCTACAGTGTTGAATCTAGAGAGAATTGAATTTTCTGTAAACATTCACTCAAATCAAATATCAAAATTTTTAAAATTAAATTCGACAATTTCATTAAATATTTATGGTTTAACATTACGTAAAAACGAATATAGCGTATTACCATTACGTATTACGCCTGAAAAGAAAGAAGCATGTCAATTTAGTGCTTATGCAGAGTGAGTGCATTGATAAAGATGAAACGCAAAATCACAATTTGTAGTAATTATGGCGATGACGGAGGCCGCGATGGTGATATTGCAACAACAACAAATACAGGTATGAGATTTCACTATCGTTGAATTAAGGGCCGTTTACGTCTTGTGTCTAATCAATTGAATATGCGTAAGAAAAATGTTCATTTTTCTGAT
The DNA here is from genome assembly GCA_024586415.1 of Phrixothrix hirtus. Lineage (NCBI taxonomy): Eukaryota > Metazoa > Arthropoda > Insecta > Coleoptera > Phengodidae > Phrixothrix > Phrixothrix hirtus. The sequence goes on along the minus strand of JAHWXV010370922.1, from coordinate 2,163 downwards.
CGCTGTCTTTGTTATTCCTCGACTGACAGTCAGTTAAACTCACACTATAGACTGTACTGAACTAAATAATTATAAAATAAATTTGAGTAAATCTGTTAAATTCATGAACTTTAAAAATTATCAAAAAGAACAACTTCCATCTTTTGTTATTTACGCCGACTTTTAGTGTTTATTAAAAATATTGAAGAATCTACTAGTAACAATACTACAAATACAATTAAGTGTCATCATCATGAAGTTTTCAGTGCGGTTTATTATTTGCATTCTTCTCTTAATGCTTCGCTATCGTATTATAGATCATATCGTGAAAAGGATTGTCAGAAATGGTTTGTAAATGAACTTAAAAGATTTGTAGATGAATTGAAGCCATATTTTGGTAGAAACATTCCTATGGATGTGCAATGTGCAATGTGCAATGTGCAATGTGAAAATTCAACTGTATGTTACATTTGTGAAAGATTATTTAACAAGATGGATGTTAAAGTAAGAGACACTGTCATTTAACTGGAAAATACAAACGATGTACACATAACGAATGCAATATAAATTGCTATGTTAGTAATATTTCGTAATCTAAGTGGATACGATAGTTATCTGTTAATCAAGGAACTGGCAACATGTTTTTCAGGACACTCTTCAGTTTTACCTATAACCAAAGATCGATACATTGATGTTAATGTACAAGATGACTGCTAATACTGAGGTACTGCACATAACGAATGTAATCTAAATTACAAATTAAAGAGTGTTATACCAGTAATATTTCATAATCGAAGTGGATTCGATAATCATTTGTGAATCAAGGAACTCGCAATATGTTTCACTCGATAGCTTTCAATTTTACCTATAAGCAAAGGTCGATACATTTTTTAAGAAAAAAGAACAAATTACAAATATTAAATTCAAGTTTATAGATTCCTATAGATTTAGTGATTCTAAATTAAGTAAATGGGCTTCTTATTTATCGAATGACGATTCTAAAAGATAAAACCCAAATTTAGTCAAAGAAGATCTGCAATTATTAACCAGAAAAGGCATTTTCTCTTATGACTACCTGGATAAATGGGAGAAATTTAACGAAACACAACTTTCTCCTAGGGAAAGCTTTTATAATAATTTAACCGGAAAACATGTATTTAAGATTGATTACGAACACGCATAAAATGTATGGAATAAATTTAACATTTCTACCTAGGCGTTTATTCTGACCTCTATTTAAATACCGATATATTATTTTTGTCTGATGTATTTCAGCACCTTCGAAACAATTGCTTTAATACATAGGGCTTGTATTGCGTTCATTATTATAAAATTCCAGGATTCACATAGGATGATATGCTAAAATACACAAAACTGAAGTTTGAGTTGTTTTCGATGTGGAAATGTTGCTTTCTTTCGAGCGAGGAATTAAAGGTGGTATTAGCCAATGCCGTAAACGTTATAGTAAGACTAACAATAAATACTTAAATAACCACGATTCTAGCAATCCTTCTAAATATGTGTTACTATAGACTATATCCATTAGTAAGCCTTCGCGTATGAGTGATTTTAAATGAATTAGTGCTGAGGAAATCAAAAATTTTTATGTTAAATCCGCACCCATTGGTTCGCAAACGGGATATGATTAGAAGTTGACCTAGAATACTCTAACGAGCTGCCTGACATACATAAGGGCCTTTCATTTTTTCGGAACACAGAAAACCGCCGAAATCTAAAACATCTAAATTAATGACAATTTTGCATAATAAAAAACGGTATGTAATTCATTACAATAATCTTAAGCAATAATATGGCCGCATGAATTAAATTACAGCTGTTCATAGAGTAATACAATTTAAGCAATCCTATTGGCTAAAGTTTTATGTAGATCTTGACACTAAATTGCAAACTGCAACTACAAACGATTTTCTGAAGAACCTGTATAAATTGATGAATAACACAATATTTGGAAAAACTATTGGAAATGTTCGGAAGTATAGAATTATTAAACTAATTTCAAAATGCAGCGGTCAACATGGAGCCTGTCATTACATAAGTTTACCGAATTTTCATAGTAGAACCATTTTAAGTGACAACCTTGTAGTAATAGAACTTAATAAAACTCAAATTAACTTTGAAAAACCGATATATATATATATATATATATATATATATATATATATA
>JAHWXV010370851.1:0-11741 GCA_024586415.1 Phrixothrix hirtus | reverse complement strand
AACGATTACCATTTATTTCCTAAAACAAAACTAAAGCAACACCCTCAATTCACACACACTTATTTATCACATCCTTTCTTTGGCGTGATCTAAAACTGACTATCTCCAAAAGCATTCTCCTGCAGGAAACGCTAGCTCATTGTACGTGGTCTTTTGCACGTACCCACTTTTTCCGCGCCTCTAAGCCGAGACTTGATTCTCGTTAAAACAATTGCCCGGATGAATATTACAGCATTGACGAATTACAATATTTGATTTGTCAATTATTATAAACTATTTTTAGAACTTGTATTTTACATTTTGCGTTTTTAAATGGTACAAAGTGCTACATTGTGAGAATATGATGAGATCATCTTAATACAGCTGTGTAGACTTGAATTCTTATGAGAATTTTTATGGATTAAACTAATGTTAATATGTTACGAGGTTTGTTCAAAAAGTTTACTTAGAAAGCAATTTACGCTTAAATAAAGGAATGTTTTTAATAATTCCAAAACGGAGTTAGATGCAAAAATTAAAATACTATATGTACCTAATGTAATTCGTCACTCATATTGATGTTACTGAATTTAGATAATTTACAAAAAGAATTAGCGATAGTTAACAATAAAATTTACATAAATTAGATGATTTGACAAAAAAAACCCAGCGAGAGCTGACAAAGAAGGCATGTTTTTTAAATTTTTCTCCGCTGAAAAATTTACCAACTTCGATCTGGTTTGAATCCACGTCCCTTGGGTGTAGAGGCAAACATGCTAACCACTACACTAGTGGGGGTCGGCGCGTTAGAACTTTACCTAGAGAAAATATCATTCAAATATTCATACCTTGTGCTAGTTATTAAAACAAATGGGGGGGGGGTACCAAAACCAGTCTACCTAAGGACCATGGTTGAAATTACGCTCTTATCGAAGTTGGATGTCAGCGATTGCGTTCAACGAATATTTTTATGTCATAAATCCAGTTGCTGTATCCGCTGAATGCACAGATTTTGGCATCAAATATATAAAAATGAATTTGATTAAAATGAGTTCTGACAAATGTCAAAATTTAACAATTAAAAATAATAGTTAGTAATGACAATCGCGTTACAAGAAACGTTCAAGGTTCGTAAGTCAGCCAGGAATGAAAAACTTTCTGACGCGTTTTGTCTAGTGATTTAGAAATGTAACTTTTCTCTAGTATTAAAATAAATCATTATTATACTTGATGGTTTTTCTGAATTGTTATACACAAACGAACACAATTCGCCATAGTGCAGTCCTGACTAGAAAAGAAAGTTTGTAAAGCACTTTTATTTTCTCATCGTTCAGTGTAAAAAACAAAGTTCGTTGTTAGCAATTTTACGATTACTAGTTTAAAAGATACTTTGGTTTCTAAAACATTACATGTAGATATCCCCTATTTTTCCCCATTATCTTGACTCACATGCATACATTTATTTAAATAATATAAGCTAAATTAAGCAATCTAATGGCATATTACTATAATTTAGTTAAAAGCATTATAATATATTTAATATTTTTAATTTGTTATTTTAAAGAAATCAGAAGAATCGTACTAACTCAAATGATTAGAATTAAAAGTACCTCAAGGGCTTAACCCATCATTATTTATAAAATTTAAGAAATAATACTCAAAGTCAATTGTAGACCGACATTTTATTATTTTAATTCATGATTATCAACTAGTTTCAATACAGTTGATAGTTTCATTACCAAGACAATCATATTAATAAAAAACTAAGAAAAATTGTGTTTGTAATATAAAAACTGACACTCGTAAAATAATTAAGCTAGATACAAATATTGTAAATAAAAATGTTTTATAATTATAATTATAATTTTAAATACTTAGGGAACAGAAAACATTTCTAGTTGCAATATTTACATCTAGCTTAATTATTTGACAGGCGTGACTTTTAAATGATTTTAGATTTTTATTCAATTTTAATGGCAATAATATATGAACAATTATATCTGATATCACGAATGTCTTGATAATGAGACCATGGACGGTCTAAAAGCTAGTTGATAACGACAAATTAAAAATAATAAAAATTGATCAATATAGTAGATCCCGTAAATTATTAAAAGTCTAAGGTTTGGATATTGTTCCAAATCTAATCGTTTAATTACTCCCTCAATTCAATAAAAAGTATGGATAAATTCTTCTATATTAATCTAATTAAGTGAGTCAACTAGTCATTTAAAAAACTGAATAAAATGAATAATTCAAGATAATCTAAAATCAATTCTATTCTACTTGACTAGTCTTTAATAGACATACTAGTGTACCATATTGAGAGGTAAATCTACTTGTAAGTAACATTTTATGCTCTGAAATATGTACTATCTGAATCAGGCTAAGGTAAGGTTCGGAAACAGGAGGCATTCTTTAAGAAATTGTTGGGGGATCGTTTAAGTTCCCAATCAGGGTAGGCTATGGCCTTTTGATGGATAGTTTAAATACGGCTATGAAAATATATTTATGATATATTTAGGCTATCAAAATTGAAAATTTAAACGATCGCATTTTATAAATTTCTTTCAAAATTGTTCATAATCAAGAAATATTTTATGATAAGATGTGTCCCAAAGTAGAGGTTTAGTTATATTTCAATTTCAATACACAGAGATATTATTTTTAAACATTTTATTTCAAAATTTAGTTTGTAATACATTTTATTTAATTTGCAGAGATATAATATGCAGAATAAGTTATAAGAATAAGTAAAAGGTAAGATTCCTGATGTAACTAAAAATCGACTTGTGAATCTAAGACTGCCATTCTGATTTTAATTAAATCAATGAGTAATTCATTGCGTGGTTTTATATCGCATCTATCAGTGCAGATCAAAAAACAATGCGATGGGTGTTTCATACTTTTGTGTCAAATCAGCACCGACGGTGAGTACTGTGCGAGTACACGCCGATCTATCGCACGGCAGCTCGAAAAGATGCGGAGGTCGGGTCGCAGGCTGATGTCTTTCTTATACTCAAAAAAGAAGAAAAAGGAACTTTAGTATTAACTAGACGGCAGTCAGTTCAACGTAGGTCAGAAATAGGATTGGGCACAACACCATTTAAAAGAACTTACCTTTAGACGTTTTTCGTTGTCCCTTGTATGTAAAAACGGTGAAAACATATAGAGAATACGTCAGCTAAAAAAATCTGGTATGAGACAACACACGACTTTCTCTTACGTACAAGGTATACAAACATGCAATGTTCACAAATAATTAAAATATTATTTACGTATATTTTGGGAACGATAATTGTAAAGGTCACCCATCCAAGTTACTGGATACGTAAAACACTAAATAACTCCAGAGATTTTCTCTGCTAACTCGCTTCAACGCATTTTTTTAGGAAAACCTCTAAGTTCACGTAAAAGGATATGAAGGGCACAAGAACTGTAGCAAGTTTCAAAAAAATTGTTAAAAGCGTTGTCGAGAAAATCGCAAAAAACTTAAAAATCGCAAGAATAAAGTGGCACCTCTGGTCATTCAGTTTTAACTAAATTCTTGCCGTTTCATTTACAGAAGATATAAAACATAAAAATAGTTTTTGATTTTCATATAATGATTACTTTTTGAGAAACGTTGTTCACAACTAATACTCCAAGTACTTCCGGTTACTCGATTTTCAAAAAGTTATTAGAGAAACCCCTGCTTAATATAGAACTAAATTAAGTAACTAAGAAATGTACTAAGCTTTAAAAAAATTGTTAGTCGATTTCAAGAAAACCGTGAAGATGAAGAATTCGGAAATTACTTTAAAATGGCAGAAATAAAGTGGTACTTCCGGTTATTTGATTTCAACCAAATTTTTGATTTTTCAGGAAAAGGCGGTTGTGACCCCACATATAAGTTTTTATTTAGTTAAGGCTTTTAGTTTCATAGTTATTGTATTCAGAGTTAACAGTGAAAGTACTTCCGTTTACTCCATTTACAGAAAACTTCCTGACTAACCGCCTAGATTATATGAAATGGTCTTAAAGTCCTTATTATAGCCGATTTCAAGAAAATGTCGAAAAACAAAAAATTCGGAAAATATCTAAAAATGACAGGAATAAGGTAGTAGTTCCGGTTATTAGATTTTAACCAAATTCTCGATTTAGCTCGCTAAGGTGGTAATGATCTTAAAATACAAATTTTCATTTTGCTAGGGTTTTAAGTTTCATAGCTATTTTAATCAGACTCAACGGCGAAATTACTTCCGGTTACTCAACTTACGGAAAAGTTTATGGAAAACCGCCTAGATTATATGAAATGGCATTAAATTTTTAAGAAATGCAGTAAATTAAAAAAAATCGCTAGAGCTGATTTCGAAAAAATCTCAAAAAACCTAAAAATGACAAGAGTAAAGTGGCACTTCCGGTTTTCCGATGTTAATGAAATTGTTGCGGTCGCGTGCAACGATGGATAGAAACTCAAATATAAAGTTTTGTTATTCTAGGAATTTTGGTTTTCGAGCTATCGTGTTCACATGCACACACACAGACCAATTTCCAAAAACATGATTTTCGTACTCAGGGTACCCGAAAACGTGTATTTCCACTAAAATTTCGATATCGAAAAGTTTACCTGTATTTCATATAAGTAAGAGAAAGTAGAAAAGGGAAAATCGATGTTGTTCCTTTATAAAAGTAGTATTTATATGATTAAAATTAAGTGAGCCCGTTCCTTACGAACGCATCTCATATACGCCTTTTAGTAAAACTTAAATCCTAAATTCAGTTAAAATAAAGAAATACAGAAACAAATGCGAATCACGTTTCGTGATTACAATTTTTAATTTAAAATTAAAGGTTCTTATAAACGAAAATAGAATAAACCAAAAGGTGTAGGCAATAAAATAGATAACCAGTAGTGGCTTGTAATTACTGTGTTCTCTAAAAATTAAAATTTTAATAAAAAAATATCGAATGCAGCAGAAGCCGTTGACATACTATTTCAATTCAACCTAGTTAAAATATTTTAAATGTAGACGATAACTCGTCTAGATGTGTATATTTGTGCGCCAGTCTTAGTCATAGAAATTCATGTGATATACTTACTTTACATGACGTTGGGTTCGCCAATACCTATCATCTAAGTCTGCGCAAGTTACAACGGGATCTACATGGTTCAATTTCAATTTACATTCCTTTTAATTTGTACATGCTGTGCTAACAATTTAAGTTAATTTAACGATCAATGTGTGAATAAATCTGGGTTTATGTATTTACGAGCTCGTTGGTCCCTAAAATAAATTTACGTGTCATATTTCAAACTTGCAAATATTGATTGGTCCTTCTTGTAATTATCTGAACAAACCAAAATTAAATTTAATACTTGCAATATTGTTCTTTATGTAGCAATAACAATTTTTTTAAGTTAATCCAAATTTATTAATTTTGTTTGCAATCTAAATGCTTCTTTATAGGTTCTTTGATACATTTTGATAAGTATATTTTGATCTTGTTTAACAATTATGTTTATTCAATTTAAGCTCAATAGGTGACTCAAAAGAAAGCTTATATCTGATGTTTCAATGTAAACAAAAGTTTGGCGCCGGTCGATGAAATCTTTATTAATTATTAAAATACACAATTTGGGAATTTACTTCTTAAAAATAATGTATCTAAATGTAAATCACCACGTTCATTTAAACGAGCAGCAAAGTTTTTCATGACGGCTCGGCATGTAGACTCCGGAATGGCTGCCATTTCGTAACGGATTTTCTCTTAACTGCGCCAGTGAAGTCGGATTAGTGACTTACACTTTGTATTTTAGATATCTCCATAAGAAAAAATCCATGGAGCTCAAATTAGGATTAGGTGGGGGCCAATTGATGTCATCTCTACTAGATATCACTTTGCGAGGGAAATTTTACGAACTCGTGGCACTGCCACATCTCTGATGTATTGGACGTGTGTAACGCGGCCCCATCCTACTGAAACCACGTTTTTGGCTACACCCAGGAAATTTTTGCAGTTCAGGTACCAATATGTCATCTACATCTCCACATAGCGTTCTGAATTCATCACAGCTGCGCGTCCTCTCTCATCTTCGAAAAAATACGTTGGTTCCTCACGCCGACATTGCAGCCCACACAGTCACTTTAGACGAATGTAGGAGTTCACATGCCCATTGAGGTGAAAATAGGCTTCATCCGAAAACAATGTTTAAAATCTCTCAATTACTTGGTTAACGAATTGAACCATAAGACCGAATTCCTGCAGCTTTAATTCTTGCACCAATTGGATTTTGTAGGGCTGCAATTTGAGATCTTTGCGCAAAATGCGGTATACATTTAAAATACTTGCGCGCTTACGAATGGAAAGGTTTAGATCGTCACGAACAGGCTGATTTACCCTTTTCACGGATTCGTTCGTTCTTGCCGACCTTGGTAGTTCGAGTTTCGGTTTGTTTAGTGTTAAACCAGTCTCTTCAAACTATGCGCCCCATTTTCGAATGAGGGGAACACCACAATAGCTGCAAAATTTTCTCCGTACTCTAGTTGTTAAATCACCGTTTTTGTAATATTCTCACACAGAGAGCGTACGGTCCGCTCCGAGAAACGTTGCATAGCTACATAATTCCTACAAGCCAGACAATCGATTGACCTACACCCCACACTCCACATATTTGTTGCGATTGCGCAGTAATCTAATCAAATATAAACTTTCTATTGAGACATCTTATATACAGAGTGTTCTAAATAATTCTTTTTTAATTATATACATTTTAATAATTAATAATTTTATTCCTTACAAAGCTTATAATACTTTTCTTTTTTAATACAGTAAAGAGTATGAGCGCAAATACTTTAGCTGCGATAACTTGCGTAAGTAATAAAATGCACCTGCATACACTGGATTTTTTAATCAACTGAATGTTAGCTCTCAATCCCTGGTTCTGACGGCTTAACATACGTGTTATGTTTTGGTTCGTAAGTTTTAAGTATTAACCGAATTAATCAAATTGCGTTTGCTATTTAAACTCAATTATGGACTTTTAGGTTACAGGATTCTAAATCTAGCTTGAATAAAAGGTTAATCGATGCACTCTATCTTCATTGAGTCGTAAATGCCGCGGTATACTGCATCCCACGATTTCATGTCTTAGCACCGTGTTATTTTTAGTTAAGTTTGGCAAATACGTGATAGAATTACAAATAATGATGAAGTAGCATAATTGAAAGGGAATAATAACTCTACTTTCAATATAAAACGTAAGTGAAGTGAGGATATTTATAGAGAAAGGCAATCAGTATCAAAAGACGATTAAATAAATATTATTAATTATCCGTGAAGTTAGTTCATACTTTCACCTCTTTATTGTATTATTTTTTCTTGTCATTTTTACAAATGATGTAATAACTTACGCAGCTTTTATTATTTAGGCAGTTATATCGACTTAAATTTTAATTGAATGCCCCAATTTAGTTACATTATATTAAAACAATTTATAATACAAAGATCAACAAATACAGAAATATTACCTCATCGACCCACTTCGAGCGAAAACTCCAGAGAAAAAATTCTGAAATTGTTCCCTACTCTTTACGCTTTAAATTAAATTCAAATTTCACTTTAAAAATATTTAGGTCCTGTAAATTAGAATGATTTGTTTCTCTGATAAGTGTAATTAGAATTCTTGAACGACTTTCTATTTTTAGTTTGTTTTCCTACCCTCCAAGTTTGCCGTAAGCATTAAAATAGAAAAGAAGTGCTTCTACAAATAAGGTTCAATTAGAAGGCCGTGTTGGTAATCTCTAGGAATTGGGAGGGTCTAGAGTTCGCTTTTTTCAAGCCTATTTTAAGTTTGTCGGAAATTTCTCTTTACTTTTTAGGTAGCTTTCAAGTTCTGATTACTGAAAGTTTTTTGTTTACGAAAGCTCGTCTAAAACTGTACAGTGTCATGTCATTCTCTTTATATACACTCTTTTGAAACTCTTATTCCATAAAAATCTAATGATGCCTTTTTAAGTTAATAACCTTATAGACTACCTTTTAGAATACCTTTGAATAATTTCTTAAAGTAGAATTTGTAAAAAATACCTGAAAAAGTGAAATTTTATAATTTAAGGTTTTGTGTTTGATGTACATATGAGATTTACACAATAAATGTGGGAGTAATACTCAGAAACGTTTTAACTTCTATATAGTAACATAGTTGATTTTTACTAAAAGAGGATATCATAACTTTTTTATTAAAAACGAAACAAATCATAATTTTTAAGTAAATGCTTAATAAGATTCTAGAAAGTAGCCTACGGCTCTTTAATTGCCAGATATTAGTCTAAGCAACGAAGAGAAAATAGAAAAAATAAACTTTGTAGTTTTAAATTTGGCAGCGTTGTAGAGGGAAGTGTCTTCAACAATATACTAAAAATCCTGTGCATAGAATGCCAGCTTTTCTGCATCCACGTCATCCACTGCATCCAGCTAAATAGCAACAAATATGCTATTGAGAATCGTGTCGGTTCCCCGTATTTTTCCTTGATTCTTTCTTTAACTGCAGCTATATGTAGTTTTTGATCTGAAATATGCTCTATAACTTATCTAGAAAGAATTGACAATCATCCTGTCTTTCTCTGTAACTGCAAATCTCATTTATCGCCTCTGAAATTGCTTCATCTTCAGGACGGCTATTTTTCTTCAAGTACGTGCAGTGACTATAAAGAAATTACTATAGAAAACATGATAGATTACAGCAGCTACATGTAAATTTTCTACATTGATAACTCGTCTTGCAATGGTGTCTCCCCAGTCATCATTCTGCTTTTGCACGCGAATCAAAATAGACTAGCTAAAGTTAGAAATTTGCACAGGGTAAAACTTTCGACGCCTTTCGATAGGTTTCGTTTTCTTAAAACTCATGATCGATAGTTTCAGCATATAATTTGTGACAAACTCTGTGGAAGAGCAGCTTTTAAGTCTTTTGGTATTGTTACAAGCCCGCTATACGAGGGCGGTCCGATACTTAGATGGTTTCCAAGATATGGCGCCACTGACCACCATTTCTGTCAAATACTATCTGTTGCTGGGCTTCATGTGAATTTTTAGCGCGATATGTCATTTAGTTTATGTTTGACAGCCATAAAAACCGAACAACTAGTGATTGTGCTAGAATAATGGATAAAAACAAATTTCGTGCATTCATTAGGTATTCTTTTGCGTGAAAATACCACCAAAGAAGCACAGAAAAATCTTGATAAATATTATGGCACATCTGATCTAGCGAATTCAACTGTGATTTATTGGTTTGCAGAATTTAAAAGTGGTCGTACAAGCACAATTGATGAACATCGTTCAAGTCGACCAATCAAAGTAACCACCAAAGAAATGATCGATAAAATCCATGATATCGTTTTGCAAGATCTGTGAGTGAAAGTGCATCAGATAGCTGACATCATAAAAATTTCAAAAGAATGGTGGGCAACATTTTGAATGAACATTTACATATGAAAAAGGTGTCAGCAAATTGCGTGCCGCCTTTGTTGACAATCAAACAAAAACTCAATCGTGTGGTCATTTCAAAGCAATGTTTGGCGATGTTTCAACATAATTCAAATGAATTTTTGCATAGATTCATAACTGTAGATGATACATGGATCCACTACTACACTCCGGAAACAAAACAACAATCAAAACAATGGGTTGAAGCTGGTTCAAGTCCACCGAAGAAAGCAAAAGTGGTTGCATCCGCTGGAAAGGTTTTGGCGACTGTTTTTTTGGAATGCATAAGGTTTAATACTCATAGATTATCTTAAAATGCGAAAAACAATCATGAGATTATTATATTGCATTACTGAACCGATTGAACGTTTAAATAAAGAAAAAAAGACCACATTTGGCAAAAAAGAAAGTTCTTTTTCATCATGAAAACTCAGCAGCTCACACATCATGGAAAACTCAACAGAAATTGGATGAACTATGTTACGAATTGTTTCCATATTCACTATATTCTCCTGATCTAACTCCCTGTGACTACTTCCTGTTCCCAAATCTGAAAAAATGGTTTGGTGGAAAGAGATTCATACCAAATGAGGAAGTTGAATGAGAAACTGATGCATGTTTTCGATGACTTGATAAATCGTACTACGAGGATGACCTAATAAAATTGGAAAAACGTTGGACTAAGTGTATCGAGCTAAAATGAGACTATATTGAGAAATAAAGTGAAATTTTGAAGAAAAAGTTATGTTTTCATGTTCAAACCGGCCATTTATCAGACTGCCCTCGTATTGTTTTCTAGAGGAAGAATGAATAACAGTTTTCTCTATTTTGAGATGTTTCCAGCTTTTCTTAAGATACCAGATTTCACTAACCCAGTTATACTTTTTTTGCAACATACACACATCACTGACCACGTTATCCTCACATATGAAACACTTTTCAGCTATTATCACTAGGTATGGACTAAGTAGGTACAATACTGTTAGAAATGTAAAAAATTACGAACATTACTCGCATACGCACGCCGTAGCAGTGTTTTTTGCAGACTAAAGGAGAATATGAAATATGGAATGCAACAAGGATGAACTTAGATACTATACATATAGAGAGAGGAGAACGAGTCTAACTTCATTCAAGCTGGTTCCTCAATTGCATTCCTTTTTTTTATACCATCTGCATGTATGCAATACTCCGCCCAATTCGTATAAACACTTATCTTTTTGTGACACTACTGCATTTAGTTGTTGTAAAAAAATTTATCGTTTTGTATGAATCCTCTCAATTACGTATTATAGTTCGAATTTTATCATCAGGTAAGAGTTTTTAAAAATTCACTATCTTCATTCCCCTGTTTTTTCCTAAATATTAATCCTATAAATAAAATATATACAACCACTGTTGTAGGAAATTTAGTGTTCTTTAATTTAGTATATAAAACTTTTCTTACTAGAGGCAGTCGTTTTCGAGTTATTCGAGAAAAACCTAAAAAGATGGACTCCGACCACCCCTATACCCAGAGAACTCTTAGTGTGCTATTTAGAACACCCCCTACAGCTCTGCCAAGTTTGAAAGCTACAAGTTTTGTTTTTCCTATTTTGCCATTTTCACTCTTCGTTGCTGGACTATCGTTTGTGGTAATAAATTGTTACCATTAGTCCAAACTCAAAGGAATGGTGAACAATCCGTAAAACTGTGAACAATTTTTTAAAAATGTATACAATGTGGATTACAAAATTTTAAATTTGCTTGCAATTGCAGCAATAAAATGAAAAATAAAATTACTTTGAAATTTCACAAGCATTTTTCTGAAAATTACTGTCTGATTCTCCATTTTTTAAGGATCGCTACTCATCTAATTTTACAATTTTAATTGGGAGGTATCAATATTTAGAACTGCAAAATTGCAAAGTGCGGGAAATTCAATACCTCGAAACTAACATTTTTGATGTCTTCGTTTCGCTTTTTTTGGCAATTTTTTTAAAAATTGAGGTTGGGATTTATTCAATATGAGGTTTCAGCCCCAAAGTCAGTCTTTTTAATAATGTGATTTATTGACCTTTGTAACATATTTGTCTCACCAGTCATGATCTTCCGTTTCTGGAACTCTCTCTTCTCGACTTTGACGGGTTGCGACATCCATATCGTGAACGAAGGCCCGAATCGATGGTTAATGCACTAATGTACAAACATACAACTGTTAGACCCTCGAAATTACTATGTATAATTACAAAATTCTAACATTTAGAAAATTAAAATAAATTAACGTTTATTTCAAATTTCTAAAAATATAA
>JAHWXV010370845.1:0-13022 GCA_024586415.1 Phrixothrix hirtus | reverse complement strand
AAGGTGAATATTTTGAAAAACAATAAAACAGTTTGTTCCAAAAAATTTGTTTTCTTTCCTAGTTTTTGTAACTACTTAAAAGGCAACCCTCGTATCACGATTTCAAAAATTGTAAAGAGTGATGCAACAGAGTAAAACAAAAGTATTTAAATTATTTGAAAAATTCAATAACTGTGCTGCGACACCATTCTCAGTAATTTAATTCATTATGTACGGAAGTCCGGAAACAATTGATACTGTAGACAGCTTTGTGAAGAGCACACGGTGCTACCTACAAGCATTTGTATAGAGTTTATTAATCAAGTCTAAGTATAGCTAGTGGACCATAAAAACTAGCAGTGGGATCGACAAGGCCCTCATTCCGAGACTTAGGATGAAGTTACTCCCAACCATTGGTTAGGAATGCCTAAAATAAATTTGCGATTCGCGACGAACCAAACTGGAGGAACTCAAGATTTTCCTGAGGGACCAAGAGATTTCTGTTATGATGCTCATGGAGACACACCGCTAGCAAAACCAGAACCTGAGGGTTCCGTCTTCCTGAAATACAGGCAAAGGACTCTAAAAGAAACAGTATATACGCAAAACTTCTTCAACACACAAACACACAAACCCTGGAAGCAGTTGGAGCTACAATATTCTTCCAAGGGAAGGCCACAAATATCTACTTGGTGTACAATTCGAAGACCTGCAGCTGCTAATCGCCGACAGGCCGACAATCATCAAAAGTGACCTCTGTTTAAAACACCCGAGTTGAGGGAGACGCAATACCAATCCAAATGGAAAAACACTACATCGTATTCGATGTAACAACCTCGGTGTCCAGGTCGTTGGGTCCGAAAATGCCACGACAGTAACAGGACGGTTCTTCAGAGACGTCCTGGTCATAGTTATTGCAAGCAAGTTTGCCATGTACCAGACGCCAAAGTCTATGCACCAGCTCGCTTTTGACAATTTTCCGGTCATAATAGCAACTGGAACAACGAAAAAACCATATACTAGTCCAAGTTCAGCTATCCGCTGACGAAATACAAACCAACAGCGAATATGCAGGCACCAAAGGAAATCGACTGCACCGTATCAAAACTTAATTTGGCTATTCATAGAGCTACGGAAGACAGAAAAACCACACACGCGAAGATCTAAGAAAACCGATGGATCCTCACGCCACCAGAAAAGGCCCTTGTGTAGAAAAAAAAACAAATTAAAGGAAGCCTGCGCGCGATCTCGTAATTCAGATGCCTGGAAAAAGCTGAAAAAGGGATGTCACGGATGTCATCCGTGTTAAAGGACACTGCAGAAGAAAATCCATGTAAACTTTGCATAATATTCAAAAACCTTGAAAAACGAAAAAACCCAAACGATCCCATCGAATTTAATGACCATTACGCTTACACAAACAAGGACAAAACTGAAGGCTTAGCTGAGGTTCAAACATGCAATAGCATGCCGACCGTCAGAAAGCTGAAGGCCGACGTAGACGCAGCTTGGCCCTTAATCAAGAGCAACTCACCTGAAGGAAGAATTATCTTCTCAACCGAGGAAATTAAGAATATTAAAATGTTTCATGTTTAGAAGGCGCCGGGAAAGGACAGCATTATAAACATGGCGCTTAAACGACTTCCAGAGCAGTCACTGGAAGAGATTGCAAAAATAAAGTCGGCTATCTATACCGTTGGATGCTACCCAAAGGCGTGGCAGGAAGCCTTGGTCATTACCATTCCGAAAAGTTACAAAGGCCCTTTCAAGTCGACAAATCGGATGCCCACGAGTCTATTAAATGGTATGACCAAAGTGACGGAGATCCTACTAAACGAAATGATATCTCAAGTGACGGAAAAAAGAAGCATTTTACCGGTACACCTTTCAGGTTTTCGCAAGAGTGTAGGCGCAATCCACCAAGCCGCGCTTGTGGAAACAGCCATCACCCAAGCAAAACGCAAGAAACGTAACATCTTCGTGATTCTATTAGACGTCAAAAAAACTTACGTCAAAGTGTTGAGAAAAGCTTTACTGGTCATGATCTTTCTCAAAGTCACCCAATACTTCCTGATCGAAAGGTCTTTTCAAGTTAGAGTCCACTACACCTTGCTGACATCTCTTTGTGAGCGACCTTCCTCCGGCGATAAAGGAGGACAATGTAGAAGTATACAAATTCGCGGATGATACCGCCTTATAGCTACGACGAAAAACGTGAGTCAGACTAAGCACAGATTAACAAAGTACCTCAAAAAGTTACGAGGTTATCTGAAGAAGTGGCGAATAAAGCTAAATACAAACAAAACAGAAGCGATCCGGTTCTTCAGTAGATTAGAGAAAAAGTCAAAGCATCGAATCGTTTTACCGGATACCAAACTCAAGATCCACCTGCAACGCTTTTTTTGAAAAAGGCCTCAAATGATAAAATCATGTAAAGAGGAGAGCTACAATAGAACTCAACCTTGCCCGCAGGATATATTCCGTTATCGGTCCAAACAGCGGTTTCCCGCTGGCCCTTTGAAAGAAAATAACCGACACAACGCTTACCTACGGCGATATTTGGACACTGGGTTCCAACACAGCCACGGCATCCATAAATAAATGCCAGAATAATATGTTGCGGTTGTTATTAGGTGGCCCATACTACATGAGGAATCCAAATCTAAAAGCAGCGGATCTGATCCAAAAGGCCGCTGACCGGAGAATAGATATGCTCCGGAAACTGATCAAAACCCTTCAAATACAACCCAAGAAATAGGTAGGAGGATATACGAAGCATAGGCGCCCGCGCTAGCCTAAGCAGGCCCTCTCGCCTGATTAGGATTGAACGAGCTTAAATACCGTAAAAAATTAAATTGCACAAGCATTGAGTGATAACGGTTTGGAGCCAATTCAAACTTGCAAATACTGCCGAATACAATTTTTGCAATTACACCAAGGGTTGCAATTATAATTGCGGATGCGAAAAAATTGGTTTATCTTGCTCACCAGTATGTACCAATTGCAAAGTTCAGTCGTGCTCGTTATAGCAAATACATAACTGATGATGCTTATGATATTAATGAAGTGGCCTCAGATCCACGCTGTTACTTGAAATAATGAATGGATATCCAGTAACTACAGGAGAGGAAGAAGAAGAAGAAATGGAAGGAGAAAATATATTACAACACAATTTTTTTTAAATCCATAAAAATCTAGTTTTGTTTCGTCAAAACAGGTGATACCGCGTAAATAAAAAATGCGCCTGGTGCGAAAAAATTAGAATTTTACAACTTTTGAAATCATGATATCCCACGAACGATTCTTTGTAGATAAAAAAGTATAAAGGCATTTTTTGGTAGAAAATTACATGTCCTACAAATTTTACAAAGCCTATTTTTACGATAAAGCTTACTGGCGAAAATCTGCTTTCTGGCTTTTGATCTTGCATAAGATTTTTAGCAGGGCCCTTAACAATGTGAACTTTTGTCATCTGAGCGTGAAGTTTAAAATGGATATACTTTACAAGGTCGCTGTACGGTATCCAGTGATTTCATTTTTAATTCTACCAAGCTTCTTGATTATATGGAAATGAGTACAACCAAACAATTTAACTGACAAAACTATTTTAGGCACACAATCTAATCGTTACCGACCACGGGCAATAAATACACTCTGGGAAAAATATCATTTCAATGAGGTTTTGAACGAAACAATTAAGACTCATAAGGTGTCTAGAGTTAAACGCATATCATATGAGATTTATTTAATTACGGACTTGCTGTGATTATTAGATCTAATTTTTGACAAAGCTCATTTCCTATTTTTAAATCTTCTTGGGAAAAAGGCAGAAAGTCAAATATTTACATTATTGTGGATTGAGAAAAAGTTGCGCCCTCTTCATAATTTTATTATTTTCATGTCCTTTCTGAAATAATTCTTGCGAGAACCACTATTTTCCCAGGAAAACTTTGTTGGATGTTTCTTACCGCCAAAATTTGTTTTGTAATTTCACAATATCACTAAACCTTTGTGCAAAATTAAATCTTCAATAGAATGAATCTGGCAGTTTTGTTCAAAATAATTTCTTCGTCCTAGTTTTATTTTTTTCAGTCACATTATTGTGCGCAGTTAACTATACTAACACTTTGGTTTATATTTGGCAAAACTTTAAGATAACAATCTTCAGATGACGTTTTCATTTACTTTTTCAATATTAATCCCGTTATTTTCATTTTTATTTTCCCTTATCCTATATGAAATATAGGTAAACGAGAGTATTGTTTTCGACCCAAATTTTCGATTGTCGAAATTTTAGTGGAAATACAGGTTTTCGTGTCCCCTGATTACGAAAATCATATTTTTGGAAATTGGTCTGCGTGTGGGTCTGTGTGTGTGTGTGCCTAAGAACACGATAACTCGGAAAAGAAGAGTCCTAGAAAAACAAAAGTTTATATTAGAGTTTCTATCCATCGCCGCATGCGACTGCAATAATTTCACTAAAATCGGATAACCGGAAGTGCCACTTTACTCTTGCCATTTTTTGGTTTTTTGAGTTTTTTTCGAAACCGGCTCCAACGATTTTTTTTTGAATTTACCGTACTTCTTATAATCTAAGCGGTTTTTCAAAAAATTTTGCTTAAGTCGAGTAACCGGAAGTACTTTCACCATTAAGTCTGGATAAAATAACTATGAAAGTAAAAACGTTAGCTAAATGAAAATTCATATTTAGAGTCCTAATGGCCTTGTGCTAAATTAAGAATTTTGTTAAAATCGAATAACCGGAAGTACTATTTTATTTCTGTCAGTTTTATATATTTTCCAAATTTTTCGTTTTTCGAGATTTTTTTGAAATTTATTGCATTTAAGACCCTTTCATATAATCTAGGCGGTCACTCAGAAAATGTTCGTATAATCGAGTACCTGGAAGTAATTTCACCTTATACTTGGGGTCATAATCGCCTTTTACTATACAATCAAAAATTTGGTTAAAATCGAATAACTGGGAGTACCACTTTATTTCTGTCATTTTTAGATATTTTCCGAATTTCCCGTTTTCACGCTTTTCTTGAAATAGGCTATAATAATTTTTTTTTAAACTTGTATATTTCTTAGCTATTTAATTTAGTTTTATATTGACCAAGGGGTTTCGCTAATACATTTTCGGAAATCGAGTAACCGGAAGTACGTGTAGTACTTATTTCAAAAAGTAATCATGATATGAAAATCAAAAACTATATAAGTTTTATATCTTCCATACATGAGACGGCAAGCATTTAGTTAAAATCTAAGGACAGGAAGTGCCACTTCATTCTTGGGATTTTCAAGTTTGTAACA
The DNA here is from genome assembly GCA_024586415.1 of Phrixothrix hirtus. Taxonomy (NCBI): domain Eukaryota; kingdom Metazoa; phylum Arthropoda; class Insecta; order Coleoptera; family Phengodidae; genus Phrixothrix; species Phrixothrix hirtus. The sequence goes on along the minus strand of JAHWXV010370845.1, from coordinate 7,727 downwards.
ATTTTTTTGAAATTTGCTACGGTTCTAATGTCTGTGACATTCTTTTACGTGAACTTAGAGATTTTCTTGAAAAAATGTGTTGAGGCGAGTTATCAGGGTCAATCTCTGAAGTTAAGCAGGGCTTTGCGTCCAGTAACTTGGATAGGCGACAGTTACAATTATCGTTCGTAAAATAAATGTAAATAATATTTTCATCATTTGTGGACATTTGCATATGTGTGTATTTATGTACGTAAGAGAAAGTCATGTGTTGTCTCACACCAGATTTTTTAAATTGCCTCCAACTTAAAAACAGACTTTGGGATTAAAATATGCTCCTCCTTATATTTTATTATGGATTTACTTGCTTCTAGAAGTATTCTGTACGTCTTCGCGAAGCAAAACCAAATATCAGTTACAAAAGTGAGAATCCTTTTACTTAAACATTTCTTCTAAATACGAAGCTTGTTAACAGCTGCACTCAAAGTTGTCCCTTAATTCGTCTTTCGGTAAACTTACAGTTGATTTTAACAGCATCTTATGGGATTTCTATTTAACCAACTGTAAGTTTACTGAAGGATGAATGAAGGAACCATATTGGGTGCAGCTGTTGAACGATGAACTCTTCGGTTTCGGTGTACCAAGTTACACAGAAGTTTTACCACCTTCATCCTTTATGAATCCTGGCACTGGTTTTGCACTAATGCCGCCAATTTTCGGCTTCCCATCTATGTGGGACGAGTTTAGCTGTGTATTGTGTGCCGGCACCCACACGTACTGACGACAGAGTACCCTCGAATTTTGTTTTTATTGATGTTTGTTTTTTTTTAAAAACCGAAGATTTGCAGGATTTTTGGAAGGGCATTTGTTATTGCTGCAATACCCTCGGCGAACATGCTCGCGGCCCGCGTCACTTGGAGAACGACGCCGGCCGCCGCGAACACTTTTGATGTATCGATCGAGCTTAAGAGGGGCGTGGCCCTCACTTGCACTCGTGTCATGTTGGTTTTCAAGGTTTTTGTCACTTTTGTCCATCACCCTGGTGTTCTTTGGAAATATCGACTTCGCCATCTCCGCATAACTTACTCCCTGGACCTTTGTATTCGCAGAAGCACTGGGAACTGCTTTTTTTGCGCGCGGAAACCGCGAGCAGTCTTTATAGCTTGCGGTGTGCTGGAGTTCGCAGTTAGCACACCTGGCGGGCGTCTCTTTGGACTTCGCGCACTGTCCAGAGAGGTGGTTTTCACCCCACTCCACACACCGCGGCTCCGCATAGAAGTTCCATTGTGCGTGCCCGTGCTTCTGGCACCAGTGCCATTGGTTTATGCCTCTTCAACGCCTGGGTGATTCGACGATGACTCGCAGGTGCAGCACCGTCTGTAGTTGAAAGATAGCTTTACCCTCCGTTGTATTTGTTAGCTCAACGAAGTTGAGTGAAATTGGGGCTTTGTCTCTCCTCCGGCGCATTCTGCGTACGGAGATTACGGGTAGATCTTGCTTCAGGAGATCCTCCAGGATCTCCTGGTCGGAGATGTCTTGTGGTAGCCCCCCAAGGACTACCTTCAGCGCCTTCTGCCTTTGAAGCTCGTGGGTGTGGTAGGGGATCTTGGAATCACGCAGGTATTCTGTAATTCCGTCGTGATCCCCTTCGGCCGCCGGTTGTACCGTTGTAGCCAATGCCACGGTCTTCGCGCTGGTAATCTTTATGTTTTTCTTCGTTAGTTTTCTCATAAGAGAGGTCCACCGATCTTTGCGTCGGATGACGATGGGCGGGGCTTTTTTACAGGCCTTGACTGCTGGCTAGGCGGGCTCTTCGATGGTTGGTAGCTCCTCCAGCTCGGTGGTATCTTCCGCTACCGCCGCTTCTTCAGTTGCTTGAAGCACGTCGTAGCGGTTGACTTCGGAAGACAGTGCTTCCTGCTTGGGTTCTGGGCATTCGATTGCTTTTTTGGGTTTTCGTTTCCTCCTCTTTTTGCCTCTAGATTTCTGTAAGCCTTCGGCGCCGATGTCGGAGGATGCTGGCATGGTAAAGGCTCGATGTTTTTGCTCCTCGTCAAAAGAGTACAGCTCGTTGGCGAGGATGTTCTGCGCGGCATGCGTAGCCTTGTTGATGGAGCTGTAGCTTCTTCGTATGGAGTTGGTGTTTTTCTTTACTACGAAGTTTGCTGTTCCACAGCTGGATCTTGCTAGTTCAAGTCGCTTTACGAAGGAGTCTCTGCATTCCACCGGATACTCCCGTATAAGACGTTCCACTTCTTTAAAGTGAATTTTGAATGCGACGTCGAGGGCTCACGCGAAGGTCGCGAGGTCTTTCACATTCATCTTAGTTGGAGTAGGCACATTGGTATAAGCACACTAGTATCGTAGGGGTGTTTGTACTGGACCCGACCCACTGCTACAATATGTAGAAGGGGCCTAAGGTACAGCACAAGAGAGCACAAGAGTAAAAGTGACGAGCTAGGAAAGCACAACCACACTCGTCCTCTGGTGCAGCTGTTAGCTACCGTAGATTTCTTAAAAAATTCATTCTATTGCATGTTTCATTATAGGGATTTCTTGCTTTTGCAACTGATTTTCCGTATTGTTTCGCGTGTGGCGTGCAGAGTACTGTTATAGATAGGTAAATCCATAATAAACTTTAAGCAGAAGCATCTTTTAATCGCAAAGCCTGCTTTTAAATTGACATCTAAGGGGAAACAACTTAAAAACTTCACTATACTATGTTATAGTGATCAGTAAAATCTGGCCAAATTTGTCAATATGCGACTTACGAAAATCTAGCAGTTTTCCCAAATAAAACAGTTGTAATAAGTTACAATTGTGTCTCTATGTAATTCTTTACATTCTTCCTATTGATTCACAACAGGCGTACAACGTTATAAAGCAACATTTTACAAATATTTCCCAAAGATTTCATTAAAATAAAGTCGACAATAAAGTCAAAACTTATGTAGTCAGAAAGAAAGGCTTATTAAATTTCGAGACAGTTTTCAGTTGTGAGTTGGAGATTACGCTCAATTTAGGAAATTGCATAATTCCACAAAGTTAAATAGCTCGGAAGAAGTGTAGCAAAGAAATTTTAATTACCAAATACGCAAATGTTTAAGAAAACTTTTAAAAGTTGTGTTAAGTTCCTTCACTAATAAATTTATCGTTTTATAGAAAAATCGGCATTTTTAGAGATTAATTATCCCAAAAATAATGTTCTATCGTATAAATCAACATTCGAACCGATTTATCGCCTCTTAACATTGAAATTTGCAATTATACCAAATTTCACACATAATAACGTCCTTGTTGATTTACAAAAAGTTTACTTGTCAAGACGCTGTCGCCATTTTTAAAAGGGACTGCATTTTCTAATATTAAGTACAAATAAATAACACGAGCGTAAAACAAAATTTGAAAGATGTTAATTTATCGGATATAATGATACACATTTTTTTCCAATTTCTTTATTTTAATCGCAGTTAGTCAAATTCACACATTAACATTTAATATTGAATTTTCTGAACTCACACTAGGTAAAACTCGTGAAATAGACAGATAAACTGGAGTTAGATATATAAACCGAGCAGGCGTGACGTGGGCCAAAATACTGCAATAAATTTTACTTTGTTTAACAGTAAATTGCGTCACTGTTATAGACGTATTTCGATTATTTCGTTATTGGAAAGCGTAGGAATTGCATTCTTATAAATGACAAGTAAAGCCCACGGACCTTTCCCAAACTAAGTTCATTGTCCACTCTTATTTTGCTAAAAATTACAAAGTAGGCGGATTGTTTGAAAAATTAAAACAAGATTTCCTTTTGTATAAACATTGATTGATATGTCCACGCTTCTAAGAAAAATTTTTAAACTTTACTGTCTATTCGATTATAAAATTTTAAAAATTGCTGGCTTGATTAACAACTCAGATATCGAGGTCATTTCAAATATGGTAACTTGTCTACTACAACATCATCTTGGTAATAAAAACGCCTTAGTAAAAGTGTTTTTTTTTGTTTCAGGGGACCGAATATTTCCATTCTGCACCTGCGAAGTACCTCAGAGCCTTGGGAAACAAGTCCGACATCGGCGTTTGCATCTGGAAGCAGTTCGCGATCATATTCTTCCAGTCGTACAAATAACGTCGAAATTCCACCATTAACGAAGCATCAATCTTTAGGAGGACAAGGTTATAAATATGACGCGAGCTCTGCATTTCATTCTGAAGGACCTGTTACTTCAGGAGACCTTTTCGTTAGCGGCACTTGCAGCAGAGAGCTATCTCCAGTACGGTGGTGCGATCGTGAAGTTGACGGTGTTTATTTAGGACGTTCTGGCTGGGTTCAGGTGCAACAAAGATCTCTCGATGAAAATCGCCGAAAAAGTTACGGCAATTCTGCGTCAGGATCTTTAGATTTATCAAAAAGGACTGGCATGAAATTGGCTAATTATAATTACAATAGCGAGCCCGGTAAAAGATTGAATGGTCCTAGAACATCTGAACCTCAACGGCCAGTTTACCTTCCCTTACACGAATCTAATAACAAAACTCCTTCCCCGCCTTTGCCTACTCATGAATCGTCTCCTCCATCAATTACGCCAATTATTTCTCCCCCGCCTGCCTTTCAGGACCGTAAAGGTAACGGCTCGTCAAAAACGCGATCGTTTTTCGGAAAACCGCCATTTTTACCACGATCAAATGCAATAATTGACAGTGATGTAATGAGCCCCCCGCTATCGCCACCTTTGGATAAAAGCTTTAACAAAACATCGACGTTGCCGCAAGTATCGCAGTCACGAAAAATAAAACTCACTCCATCTCCAGTGTCGCGTCCTAGTATTCCGTATCCCCGTATTCCTCAAACAAAGTCTTTAGAAGATACAACAAACACTCGACGTGCCCAGTTTATGTTAAGACACGCAGAATCGTCTTCGTCGTCATCGTCTTCAATGGGATTCCGTAGCTTGGATAGTTGTGTGAATAGACCGACAATGCCTAAGCTCTCTGAAAATACAGACTCATCGATTGATGTGTACGAAGACGCCGACGAAGAAGATAACAATAGCTCATCCTTAAATGTGAGCCTTGTATCTTCAGTGATAGTAAATACACCTGTCGAACCTAATCGACCGCGAGAAAAGATATCTCCTTCGGGTCGCTCACGAGTTGCACATCATCGAACTCAAACACGTAGATCCCCAGCCGGTTCAGACACAAATAAACAAACAAATTGTTCATCACGTAGTTCTTCCTCGTCTAGTAATGAAGGATTTCCGGCGAAATCTCCATCAGGATCTACTCAACAACGACGTTCCGCTCCTGGACGGCATCACTACAATGCAAAAGTGTTACCCGACGATCCGACTTCGCAAAAAGTACGAAGATCGCGAAGTTTACAGTTACCTGAAAAAAAACCTCCCGCTGGATTCCGCGATTCTACAGTACAATCTCGTATTTCGCCACAGCATCCGGAATCCCACCGTGTTGTTAAAGTAGGGACGTTAGAACGTCCCAAAAGGCATGTCATGCAACCTAGTAAAATACAATCCTTGGAGGGAAGTACGTTAAACGATGATATACTGAGAGAAGCTGAAATTGTAACTGAGTATCTTTACGGTACGCGTAGTCGTGCTGCAGCTCAAGCTCTTTTAGTACATAGATATAATAACTCAAGGGAAGAGAAGGTTAAGGAAGTTCCGAAGTCGTCCTCAAATAATGGCTTCGATGTATTTTACATTGGAAACGCTTCTAAAAATAGACAGAAAATATTGCAAAGAGGTGTTACGACACCAAATCCGGGTCCACCTAAGCAACAATTTAAAAGCAGCCCTACAACGGAGGTAGTCAATCCATGTAACTCGAGTACCTGCGATTTTTGGCCACATTGCGCTCATCGAGAAAGCTTAAATAGCAGATCGCAATCTATGATGCGCCTCTCTCAGAGCTATCCAAGCCATCAGCGACCACTAGACGGAAATAATGTGGATAATGGTCGATCAGCACTAGCTGTTACGGATAAGAGTAATCCGGAACAACTTAAAAAGCGATCGATTAACACCGGACTGCACGTGCAGCGTCGACGAAACGAACCTTTTAACGCGAGTGACAACAAAGTTCGCGAACGTCGTTTAAGTCCTAACAAATCCGGTGATTCGAAACGCGACTTAAATCTCGATAAAAAGATTTCCCCGGTAAATCCTAAATGTGCTACTCTGTCACCTACCGGAGTCGGTAATTCGAGTAACTCGTCTTCGAGTAGTGACGTGTGGGTAACTACATCAGATCGAACCGTCAGTAAAAGTCCTAAAAATGCTAAAAGTTCAGGAAATTCTACGCCTCTTGACGAAGTGCCCTGTGTTAAGGACGAACGCCTAAGAGAAATAATTTTAACTCGGCCAGGAAGTGCGCCTACCGAGGATAATAGTGCTTCGTTAGAATCGCAGCAGCGATCAATGTCTTTACCTAAATCATTTCTTTCTGCAAACTACCAACAAGGGTAAGTTATTATTCCGTTTTTAACTAACCTTTATTTAAAATTTAAAGCGTTTCTTTGAGAAATTTGTCTTTTAAAGATATTTAATTAGCAAAGTTGTTACGGTGTTTTGTTTACTTTCATGTCATCCTTTGTTAATTTTGCTTGAAAAATAAAGACAAGGATATAATTAAGTTTTATCTAAGTCTGGGACAAAATCCAACATTTTTAATGTTTACAATTTGTCACGTCATTTTTAATAATAAAAATAATATTATAATTATATAAGATATTCATAAATTAATGAGATAATAAGAATTTTATCAAGAGGATCATAAAATAGCTGTATCCTTTACTTATGCTTCATTTATTTTATTATGAACAAGCGCCATTTTGGCAGAGATTTACTGAATTAGGTCTCCTAAGAGAGAAATTAAGAATTCTTAAGGTATTGAAGAGAAATTATTTTCAGAAGTGAAATGGCAAAACCTGGAGCGGACAAAATTGTCTCGTTAATTGCAGGTGTTTCTATTTCTACGAAGTAGCGGTACCTTCTAGATAAATGCGTGCTTTGTATGTTGTGACATATATTCTCATACTATTTCTTGAAACGAAGAATATTTAATAAATACATTGTTTTATTACAAGATCGACTTCGACATGTTTAAATAATGTAAAATTAACACAATCTAGCTCATGTAATAATTCCTAATTAAATAATTAAAAACCTATGTTTCGCCTTGAAATGGACATTATCAAATAGAATTTAAATGTAATCAAGAATTTAAGGACAGAAACAAGGAACTTCCTGACGATAATAATACTCTACTATAAGCTCCACTTTGATCAATTTCATAATTAAGAAGATTATGGACTTAATACTAAATACTGAGAAATACAATAAGACTCCTGAAAATTAAAGCAATGCGCTTCCATGAGATTAACTTGAATATAACATAATCTATACCTATTTCTTTAAGAGTAATTAATACATTAAGCGTAATAGAAATTCCAGTTTTTGCCGATAGTGATGTCTTTATTTCTATATAAAACTGTATGGCATTAAATCAATTAGCTGCTAACTACTATTTCTTTGGTGTTATTTAAGATTACATGTAGGCATGTATTTGTATTCCCAACATAAGTAGCAGAACACTCATCGATTTCAACGTGGCGCCACTCTATTAGCGTGTGTAAAAGAACTCGTCTTATCAGAGTCACATATGGTTAACAAAACGTATGTCTCAGAATGATTTGCAAAAATGTACATTGTAACTACCAAAAG
>JAHWXV010370795.1:0-11954 GCA_024586415.1 Phrixothrix hirtus | reverse complement strand
GATTACGAAAATGTAGGTTATGTTCATGTTATAATTTTTGACAAGTCTAGTAGATTTTTATTGAACTAGTAGCAATTTGACTTTATTGAAGTAAACACTCGTTTGATTTATATTTTTAATCTTAGTTCATACACATGTGAAGTGTGACAACACTGGAAAAATAAAAAAATCCAACTATACAACAAATAACAGTTGCAAGCACCCGGACTGAATACGCTACTATTTGGGTTGCACGGGAGTTGCATAGCAACTGTCGTTGTAGATAGTTTTTGGTGAAGGGGTAAAGAGGGACAGGAATGGTAGCAAGGGTTAAGTGGTGCGCGGGACAGGGTAAGTTTTTACACCCTTCTGTTTCCTGTAAGATTGGGATGCAGAAGTGAAGTTTACGAAGGTGCGAGAAGAATAGAAGGCGAGTAGGATACGGGACTTGTCTGAGAAGCATTAGTAAGTGAGTGGGTGTGGCTTATTATATAGAGTTTTCCGAGAATTGGTTAGAGTGAGCTCGAAGAGTGGGGTTTATAAGAGGGCGAGAAGTATGGAATCATGATAGCTAAAGGGGTGTGTCTGAGTAAACAGTAGTTTGCGAGTAGGCGTGGCTAAAAGAAAGCTGGCTGCCAGTGAGTAATAAAGAGTCGTTTCTTGTTTGAAAGAACAAAATGGCGCGCCGAAATGTATTTAAAAATATATATTAGTAAGTATTAGTAAGTAAGTAAATAATAAAGAGGCGTGTTTTGCTTGTATTAACAAAATGGCACTCCGACAAGTATTTAAAATATTAAAAAGCAAAGTTTATAAAATGGTGCCTCGGTAAGCTTATAGATTAATAGTTAGTGTTGCGTAATTCGTTTAAATATGATTATTAGTACGTGCACTAAATGAATCCCGCGCTTAATTTACATGCGTGTTGATTGATTAATTGATAAATATTTTTTGGTTACAAAGTAATTTAATAACCGTTAAGTAACTAAGTAAGGAAGTAAGTAAGTAAGATAGATATATGGTTGGCTAGAGAAAAGGAGATTGACAGAAAATGGATGGTAAATGATTTAAGACTTTACTTCTAATTTTTTAAAGTATATGTTCACCTTTTTTATTGAATTCTAACTGTTTCTAAGGTGCTACATAACTTCTTCAGAATTAGAATTTCTGAAGTCTTATAGTTAGAAATTTTGGATTTGCTTGCATGAGAGGAAAGAAGCTTAGAAGTAACATTTAAATTGTCTAACTTCTTACATATTATGCACAAACCTATTTTACGTTTTAACTTGGCTAAATCTGCATAAAATTTATACAGACGTTGATTGTATTCCCCCGACTCCTTGAAAGATGGTGTTCTGTTTTTAGTTGCAATTCCTGTTGCTGTTGCTGCTTAACCATTTTCAATAAGCTAATGTGTAAAAGTACAAAAGACTTAATTACCAGAAATAATAATTAAATCTGCTTCTCTGATGAAGTTTTATTTTGTAAGTCCAAATGTTTGATTACAAAGGAAACGAAATAGCTTTTGACCAGTTTTACTAAGTTATATATAATTCTAGTCCCCCACGTACCCTCAGTTTACTGTCTTACATGTCTGAAATGGAACATCTGTGTACAAGTTAACGGACAAGAATGAGCAAGTTTGTTTTTCTTTCTCTGAGAAAGCAGATGCACACGTGCGCTTTCTCTCTTCCCTTATCTTACCTTAGTTTTATGCTAAAGTAAGGGTATATGTGTTGGCATTACCAACATGACTGTTAGTTGCTAGTTTGGGTTTGACGAATTCAGAGGCAAAAATTCTCATTCTACAGTTTTTTTTAGTAAAAATTAATACGAGTTTTATGAGAATAACTGATAGAAATGCATACGAGTTATTTAGCACGAATTATTATAAAGAAGCAAAATCGACAAATTAAAATGCCTTTGACAGTTCCTTATTTGCGAATTTTAATGTAAATAAAATAGAAGGAAAGAATATGGGAGGTACAACTATTACTACTACTACTGATAAGAGGAACGAAAAGGTAAATAATCAGCACGCTATTACTACAACTAGTGTTAATGATTGTAATATTATTATAAGCCCAAAAAAGTGAAAGGATTGAAGACCGGTTAAATTGTCTTGGACATCGATTTCATCATTACGAATTTAATGATATCCAACGTAGATATGCGGAAAAAAGACCATGTAAGTTTTATAATTCGATTGGGTTATGTAGATTACGTCATAAATGTGTTTTAAATTAAAATCGTCTAGCTTAAACAGAGCTAACATGTTTACGTTACCACGAATTAAGTGTTTAGGAATTGAAGCGTAGGTTTGAGTGAAATAAAGACGATCCAAACCATTATGGCGGCCTATACTATAGTTAGCCTCAATATTATCTTGCCGTTCACAAACTACATCGTTAAATATAAATATAGAATTTTGTTTTCACTTCATTGGCAGTATTATATTTGCATTTTAACTCAATGGGTAATAGTTTGTGCCTCTAATCGGTGTGAGAACTGATATTTCGGTTGACCTAGGGACTTTGAATACACGTAAATATTTTCAAATTGTAGCCCGACCTCGTTAAGCAGTAAAATATTGATGGATTAGTTTTCTCTGTATTGCTCGGTCCTATTATTAAACTTCTTATAATTCGTCACTCTTCTTGACCTTTTCCTATTAAAATCTTCATCCTCCGTGTCTAAATTTAAAATCGGTAAAAATTGCTTTTACTTGCTAATTTTCATTTCACAACATCCACCGTTGTCGGCAACAGATTCACAAGTGAACAAGTGTTTTTAGAAGTGCAGGTAACTAGGCGATTTGCACACAGTAATAGAAACTGTTACAATAGTTTAAAATTTTATTGTTTGAACTTAAATACGGATACATACAGTAGTTTTTGCACTTTCGGGACTAAAACGCCCTTTTCAGTCACTTGTTTTCGTGAATAAAGTGCCACTTTTAATCTCAAGGGAATAAAATTTTACTTTAGTTCCAAGAGAGGTAAAGTAAATTTAATGCAATTCACCATGGCAATAACAAAAATTAATCAATCAAAATTACATATTGTTGAAAGTGTTTCTATAGCGCTTCGTAAATTAAATTCAAATAGCATTTGCCGTGGAACATATATTAATAATCCGAATGGTGCGTCAATTTCAATGTCATGCAGTTTTACCTTCTTCGACCTTTTTGATTTCAAATTTTTCGAAAGTGCAAAAAGTAATGTATATACCTCGGGAGCAAACGTTCTTTTTAATCCCTCGAGAGAGTAGTTCTCTCATTCTCGCTCGGGAAATAAACTTGCTCTCTCGGGATTAAAAGAAGCACTTTAGTCCCTTGTTATATAATATAATATTATATATTTTTTGAATTTGATATGATATTTGTATTCTAGCACACTCTTTTCCTATAGATACAGCATATAAACTAGTAACTAGTCTTATAATTTGAATGAAAATTGAAAACAAACATAATATACTTACATGGATTTAATTTCGTTTACTTCGTTCGTTATGGGACTATACTGCACAGTGCTGCCGTGAATTAGTGAATAGTAAGCCATTGAGCCTTCTTCAAGGCGTTGATCGGACTCCATTTCTAACTTGACATCAATAGCCGAATTTATCGAAGACTCGTTTTGTTAGAAACACTCAATTAACAAGACAGGACATTGTTTAAATTGATTATAATCAAATGCAGGACTGACGACTTCCTTATCGTAGTTCAAACTCATGTGCTTATACGGATATTTTTCGGTATTTAAATAGAGAGCTAGTTTTGCAACGTTAAGACATTGAAGTTCAGACGCGTCTGCATTCTTATTAGACTCCTGATTCTTTTGGAAACCGACCAGGATCCACTGCGGTTTTGGCAGTTCAAGTGAAGGCTTTATAGGCCAAATATCGTTCTTATTTTACTTCAATGCAAGTAGCTCGTACAGTTACCATTACCTGAAGGGCATTGAAATAATTAAATTTGTGTGGTCACTTGAACAGTTTAACCTTTGATTATAGTTTAGATCTATATAAGCAATTTTCCAGCAAATCTTCATTAAGTTGGTGTTACAATTTACATTTTCGTTCTTGTAAGAATCTAGATACGATCTTTCTCTGACCAAAATTAGCTCCTGTTGGATGTGTAATTGGGGCAGATTGTCATACTGTGCCAATCTGCCCCACATAATAAAACTTTAATATTATAATAATGTAATATAATATTATATAATTTATTGCATTGATCTCATTGTAATTAGTAGACTACAGAACTTTCATGCTAACTTCTGATTTAAAATTGAGCGTAGTAAACGTATATACTGCTTAAAAGATTTTATTATTACAGAAAATATGAGAAATTATAAGAAGAAAACTGATAGGGGCAAAACGCCTCCAGAAGTTATGAGAAGTGCGGTTCGTGCACATATAATTAATAAAATAAGTTTACAGAATGCAGCTGAAGAGTATGACATTTCGATGCGTACTCTATCAAGATACTGTAAAAAAATGAAAAACGAGATAATACAAAGGAAAAGCGGAAGTATTTCGGCAGAACGAGTACACGTAGGATTTACCAAGAATCGGCAGGTATCTAGAATAGTCTTCTATTCTAAATTGTTCAATCTTGTAAATACTTTTTCTTTCAGGTACTAAACGTAGAACAAGAGCGATATTTATGTAACTACATAAAACAAGCGTCAGACATTTACTACTGACTGTCACCAAAGGAAGTTCGAAAACTTGCATTCCAATATGCTAATGATCTCCATCTGCCATTATCAGAATCTGGGTTACATAATGAAATTGCAGGACCAAATTGGTTTAAAAACTTCTTAAAAAGACAGCAAACGCCATCAATAAGAACGCCGGAAGCTACTAGTCAAGCTAAAGCATCGAGTTTTAATCAAAACAATATGCAAGCTTTTTTTGGAAATTTAAAAATAGTTTTGGATCGCTTAAAGTTAACCCCATCTGCCATATATAATATGGATGAAACGGAAATAACAACTGCTCAGAAACCCAATACAATAGTTGCCCGACGGGGTTATAAGCGAATTGATCGAAGAACTTCAGCAGAACGCGGCTCATTAGTTACACTAGCTACGGAGTTTCTGCTGCAGGAAATTCGATTCCACCGTTTCTTATTTTTCTCCGTAAAAATTATCGAACCCATTTTATACGAGATGGTCCGCCTGGCAGCAAAGGCAACGCAAACTATTCAGGATGTATGATGAAAGCACAGCTTATAGAGTTTGCAAAGCATTTTGTAGAAAGCTCTAGAAGTTCTAAACAGTAACCAACATTGTTGCTGCTAGATAACTATGACTCCCATCTGTCTGTTGCTGCACTAGATTATTTCAAAGAAAATGGAGTAACCATAACCTTCAATCCCTCGATCGAAGCATTTATGGCCCTTTAAAGAAATACGTCAATACTGCATGTGATTCATGGATAACTAACCACCATGGTCCAACTATGACTATATATGACATTCCAGGCATTGCTAAATTGCTTTACCTAATGCAGTGACGCCTAAAAATATAATGTCTGGTTTTAAGGTGTCGGGGATAAGTCCACTAAATCCAGAAATATTTTCTCCTGAAGAGTTTATGGCAGCGTTTTCCACAGATCGGCCTGAACCAGTTCAAGAAGATAGGCGTATTACACCAAATCTGGAAGCTATTCTTGAACCAGCCCAAACCACAATAGTCGAGTGCCAAGAACTCTAAGTAATGCAATTAATCTGCTCTCTGCAATTCCCAGCTCTAGATTTTACTCTACAGTTAACAGACCCATTTAATTTTGCAATACCAGAACAACCCCCAACACAAGTGATTCTTAAATCCCGAAAAATTCTTGTAATTTATTACCTGAAAATATAAAACCATTTCCGAAAGCGGAAACTAGAAAGACTGCAAAAGGTAAAGGAGGAAGAAAAATGCGGTCTACCGCCATTCTTATAGATACTCCAATCAAACAAGCTTTAGAAGAAGAAAAACATATGACTGTAGTGAAGAAAGCAACTGCAATTGAAAGAAAGAAAAAAATTATTTCTAAAGGTGTAAGTTCCGTTTCAAGGACTTATGAAGCCAAAAAGGATTTATTTAAAAGAAAAACAACGACTAAAGTAAAACGTTCTTGAAAATCATCTACGTAAGATTTTGATGATGAAACAGTTTATATAGTTTGCATGGAAACGTATGCAAATAGTGGTCTTGGTGAAAACTGGGCCCAATGCACAAAATGGAAGTTTTGGTTACATTACGACTGTATTGAAGGTGATACGATCATGTATAGGTGCCATAACTGTAACTCGGGCTAGGATGAAGACTAAAAATTTTTTTTATTTTAATGCTTTTTAAATAAGTAGTGTATTTATTTAGTATTAATTTTGTAACTTAAAAGGTAATAAATATTTTGAATTGTACAATTATTATTATATATTTATTCTTCTGCCAACTTACCTTAGGGACTATGACAATCTACCCCAAGTACAGGGTAAGTTGTCAGAAGTTAAAACCTTGTGACGTGCATTTAACTTAAAATTACAAACACTAAACGACGTCAAAGTATTGACTATTATCAAGATTAGGTTGTACAAGAGTTACTATTGCAATAGTATTCATAAGGACATGAAAAAAAATTAGAAGTCTAATTCTATAACAACCAACCCCTGTCTCCCCTGTTGTTTTCATCCAAAATTTTGGATGTCGAAATTTTAGGGGAAATTACACATTTTCGGGTTTCTTGAGTTCGAACAAATCATGTTTTCAGAAACGGATCTCTTACTGTCTTTCTGTCTCTCTGTCTCTCCCTCTCTCTCTCTCTCTCCCAGAGTGTGTGCGTACGTTCGAGTATACGTACGTGCATGCGTACGCGCGTTCGTGCGTGCGTGTATGTGTATAGAAGTACGATACCCTGAGAAGCAAATGTCATAGGTAATTAAAATTTAATATTTAAAATTGCTTCAACTCGTCACTTAACCTTAATAGTTTGATTAAAATGGAATTACTTTACTCTTATAATTATTTGATTTTTCGTGATTTTCTCGAAATTGGCTGTAGCGATGTTTTTTAAACTTACTACATTTGTTAGTTGTCCCACTTGTTTTTATAATTCATATTAATTCACAACTGTGGATTCTATAACCAAATTTTAACTATTTAAAGAATGAATTTTATTAAATTAAAGTGTTTAATGTGCACAAACTGTCTTGTTATTTGTATTAAAGTAAAAGGCTAGATTAGTTATACAACTCCCATAAATATTTTAACTTTTAAGTCAACGTATTATCAATCACGTTGCCGTCCTGAAGAAGGCTTGAAATTTTCAGCCGAAATATAAACGTTTCAATAATAATTTAGTTAATTAATTTTTAATTACGCTACAACTAAAACTCCCTTTTCAAAGTATCGTTTCTCTTCTGGGAATTCATTTATGGGATATTAAGTCGCATGTAGTCCAATGTACTTCTTCTCATGGTATTATAATTATTTATTCTATTGTGTATGATATTATTCGATCATATGTCGTATATAAATTGAAAATTTAATCCTACTTTACTTTTTCATAAGGTATCTTTCTTGAAAAGCGGATTAAAGGAGTTACGAATACACCTTGTGTATAACATAATTAAATAATTTGAATACGTTTTATTATGGCTTCGATATTAAGAAGAGATAGTTACAAAATTCATATACCAAAACAAAAGGATGATAAGATGATGAGACATTATGTATAACTTGTTAATTCCACTTTGCATTGTCGTTCTTTACTTAGACTAGAACCGTAGGCTACGGCTATTAAAGAAATGGGAATTTCCCAGAATTAGGGAGACAACTAAGAACCTTTTGTTCTGTTCATTGTGTTAAATTGAAGTTTCTCTTTTAATCATTATATACAACTTATCTTTACCATATGCTTTTCTGATATGTAAGTTGTTATCAAAACTATTATTAGCAAAAGTCGAAAATTAATTTTGACACAGAAACATAAATAAATAACTTTCAACGATATTTTAAATTATTTATAAATATATCTATATACTATTTATATCATTTCACTAAATTCCATTGCCGTTCTTACTTTATTTCCAATTCAACAAGAAGAAATAACAGACAAGAAGATAAGACATTTTATTAGAATTTATAGCAAATGGAACAAGACCGCGAATCTAAGGATCAAGGGCGGCCTAGCGCGTAAACAGGCGGTATGAATGAAGACATCTTTTGCTACTGTGAGAGGGTGTCAGAAGATGCAGCAGGAGACGAGCACTGGGGGGTTCGTGTAATTTATGATCTTTCCCCGTGAATTAGAGTGCATCGAGGCTTGTAAATGTATTATTGCCATCTGGTAAGTAACTTAACAAATTGGTCGTACGTAAATGTTTGTATAGAATTTGCATAAAATTTCAAATTTTCCAAGTTATTAATTTAGATTGGTTTGTTTTGGGGAATTACCCCTTACATTTATCCGCATTAAAACCCAATAATGACAATTGTGTTACATTGATAAAATACTGTTGTAATCATTTATAGTTGTACGTAATTAAAAGATAAATACGATATTTCAAGTAGATTGGAATTTAGATACATTTCAGTTGATAAAGTAACTATGTTTTCTGGTTTTATAATAGTTAACGGGCATTCATTTATTTTCAATCCATTGTTGTTTGCAATTGACAATAAATTATTAAATGTGCAATAAATTTTGATTTCATCGTTATTATTTATTAAATATTATTCCTAATATTTTAAATAGAAAACTAAATACCATACAAATTATTTCAACATGAAGCTAAGGAAATATAAAACTGTTAACCATAAATACTAATAAGATATAAGCAGTTTTTTTTAACATAAACAAACATACATTTATGCATTTATTATTGCGTTTATTGATGTTAAAGTTATATTTAAAATTAAAACATTAATGTTACGATATCCTGTTTCTGTTTTTGAACATTTTGTTTGGATGTTTATTTAGATTATTCAATTTAAAACAACCGAAAGAGTAACCCTTGCATTGGTATTCCAGGTTAAAATATTTCTATTTGTATAATGGCTCACTCTGTGGCTAAATCAGGATACCCTCCGAGTTTATTACGGGTTTGCTAATGTGAACTTTATTTCTAATTTAGATATTTAATTTCAGATCAAAGACAATTTAAAGGTTGTGCACATTTTAGCTTTGGATTATTTTACAACTTGCTCCTCTAAAATCTAGTTACATTAATACCTTTAAGGGTCTGAAAATAATCACTTTTCTGTTATAATTAGTTAGAACAGCAGAATTTCTAGAAATTGTATTTGAAACCTGTGTACTGGTTTAGCTTGTTTAATTTAGGTGCTGCAGTAGGTTTTAGGTTTCAATTTACCTGTGCTAATATGCGTTATAGTAGCATCGCGGCCGACTTTGAAATGCTAAGTTATAAATATATAATTTATTTATCGATGTTACAATAAATACTGAATGGTTACAACTTCCTCTTTTGCATAAAGCCCTTAAGTTGTGCCGCTTGACTAATTACAGGCTATACAAATGTAAATTAACGCTTTTCACGTACAAGTCGTAAATGCAATACAAAATAAACTTTAGACTGGCATTTTAAAGTAATCGATTTTGTGATATAGTTTGAAATTTAAACATAGAAGTATACTATTAGACCGGAGTTTATTTTATAACTAAGAATCTTTCGATCTTCTATACGCGTGATATATGAGTGAACTCATGTAAAAACGTAAAATAGTCAAAGTGAAAATTTATTTAAATGTAAGAAAATTTATAGTGTTTTTATGCAACCGAGTATTAAATTGAGGTAATCGATATTTGGCTTGAATATAACGTAATAGCTTTTTACCTACCTATAGCAAAACATCGTTTTGAGTAGAACGAAAACGAACATTTATATATTTGCTTATCAGTGGTGCTTTTGTATCGCTACAGAAATACCGTTGGGAATGCCGAACGGAATAGAATCTGTACCGAACCGGTAACATAATAATCTCACCCTCTTTTATTAATGTGGGTTAATTAAAATATCAAGAGCTCACCTGGGAGACGAATCCGCAGTTTCAGTTTTCTCTTGATTATACTTTGTTTCTAATTTCAACCACTTAATTTTTAACGCTAATGAAGTAGTCGCAGATTATTATTATTTATAACCTAAGCTTCCTTGGAATTGCTAATTGTTAATTTTAGTGTGAATTATGTTGTTCATTCCATTTTTACGAGACCTTTATGTTGATTTCTTAAATTATGCATCACTTTTTACTTAATTATGAAGATATAGTTTTCAACAGTAAATAAATAAAAACCTTAAAAATAAAAAATATTCCTTTTCAACTGGATTTATTTTATTTTAGAAATGTAACTTATTTAACTCAAAGATTAAGGTTAATTTAACGCAAATTAGCAACAGTTTAGCATTATAATATTACGCCTACCTAATAATTTAGAACATCTCAGGAAAATTTAATAATTGGATTTACAGTTATATCGCTTTAATTCCCGGATTTGAAACCTCCTGTTAATTTCCTTTGACAATGTATTAAGATAATTACCAGCAAAATTATTTATGAAGATTACCAAAATGAAGTTAAAATGTTTGACTTGAAATATTTAATTCTAGGAAATTACAAAAATTTGATACATAATAGCTGTCAGCACCAACGACCTTTAAAACAATACATTTAAAAAATCTATTAGCTTTAATCGACATCGAAACAAAAGACAGAATCTAATTTAAGGTAAACGTTGGTGAACCATTTTAATTGACATTAGTGTATATGACTATAAAGTTTTATCGACTAAATTTGCCACTAACTACAGTAATTATGTGGTTAATTATCTATTGGTCAATTATTGACATGAATTCTTATATACATCTATTTTGTTACCAGGAACAGCCCTACAAACAATAGATGCGTTCAAATAATTAACTGATAGAAAGTATTCAAACTACACCCAAGCAGCACATACATAAATAGGATCTGTAACTTCAGATTATTCTTAAGGCACCTAGCAATTGGAATTAGGCAACCCAAAGTACAATATTCGAATATTATTAGTTTTTAATAGTTGTAATTAAGAGAGCAAACATTTTAAACCGTATATAGGCAATTGACATTCACTAAGTATTGCAAGTTGCCTAAATTTCATCAAATTATAATAATTCTTGTTAAGGCAATTATTTTCTTAAAAAGCCATATTGAAAAAAATTTCTGCTACTATTTAAAATTATATAAACAGTACTTCTAAACGTCAACTTTATTTGATCAAAAGCCTTTTATTGGAAAAAAGTTCAATTCCTTGTTGTAAAGTTACACTTACAGTTTCAACAACTATTTCTACTACTAGAGAATTTCCTTCAAGTGTTTCAATTTTCTTAAACAACTAAGTTCTAAATAATATATGGATGCTCTTTATTTGAACTGAAATGGTATAGTCTTTATATATAATCTGTTATTACATTTCCTCAATTATTGCATATATTTAATTCCTCTTACCCTATATGAAATATATAGGTAAAAGAAAGTATTATTTTCGACCAAAATTTTCGATGTCAAAATTTTAGTGGAAATACACGTTTTCGCGTCCCCTCAGTACGAAAATAAAGTTTTTGGAAATTGGTCTGAGTGTGTCTCTAAGTGTGTGTGTGCGCGCGCGCGCGCGCGTGTATACGTTGGTGCGTGTGAGCGCATGCGCGCATGCGCGCGTGTGCGTGTATGCGTGTGTGCGCGCGTGTGCGCGAGATTGCGAGCGCGTGTGCTCGCGTGAGTGTGTGTGCGTGTGTACGTGTGTACGTGAGTACGTGTGCGCATGCGCGCGTGCGAGATTGGGCGCGTGCGAGCTTGCGCGCGTGCGTGCGCGCACACGGGCGCTCTGGCGCGTGTGCGCGTTTGTGCGTGTGCCTGTGCGTGTGCGTGTGCGTGTGCGTGTGCGTGTGCGTGTGCGTGTGCGTGTGCGTGTGCGTGTGCGTGTGC